>CM068379.1:48884463-49052442 GCA_034770075.1 Aralia elata
TCGGTGAAATTCAAGGGACAACGCGAAGGAATTGGAAGGTTGGAACTTGTACACCGAGGAAGCAACGGTTCTACGGAGGGGTATTACAAAAAAAAAAAAATAAATTCTTATCTCTATCTATCTCTTCGTTTAATTGATAATTGAGCACATGAGATGATCATGGTGGGAATGGTTTGTTATGAAAATTTTAAAATCCGTTTTATCGCGAGCATATTTCCGCACTATTTATGTAATTAGATTACATGTTCGCGCTATGTTACAAACCTAACAATTTTAATCATCTCCACAACCACGACTTTAATGGTAAGTGATGATTAAATTACATTTTGAAGTATGCAAAACAAGCTTTGTCCAGCCCAACACAACTAGCATGGGACATACTTCAATAAAAAGGTTCATATAACTAAATATTCATTTATGGGACGACATTAATGGCTGCACTGTTGTAACAGTGTGTTTAGGAATGCCGTCATTTATTATCATCTCAACACCACGGCATTATGTAATGGTGCGTTGACTGATTTTTAATAATACATTTTGGATGTTAAAACAATTTTTTGTCTAGCTGAGCCAAGTAGCGTAGACATACAAATGACAAGACTTTTCAAAGGCCGTATAAGTGCGAATATAGTAGCACGGATTTAGGATCTAGCATAGCTAGAAGATTGGGAATACCTAGAATCCTCAACTCATCTTCAATTTATCATCTCAACTTTTACTTAAAAATCTCGATTCACCACCTCTAATTCTACAAATGTTACGCCCATCACTTAGAACTCTTAAATCACGAATTTAATTTATGAACCCCTCTTTTATGGTCTATAATGATATACCACTAACACTGTTCATCGAACTTACCACACCATTATGAGTTTAGGAACTTGCCACAATAATACGAGTTTAGGAACTTGTTCCTAGCAATACGTAGTCCAAGAAACTAATCAGGGGACTGTCCATATAAACGCTATAGGGGTTCAAAATACAAAACCATATGGATTATGAGGTCACTAAACTTACCATAAGCGAGAGTGTTTTAAGAACTCGCACCTTAATCTTACATCATCTACCTATTCATTATTTTACACAATTGAGAAAAAGGAATCAACCTTCCTCAAACATAAAATATAGCGAATAAGGCGGGCGACACCAGGTTCCAATGATTATCAATATAGGTAGGGAGGCTAAAGTGGTTGTCGAAACACAAAACACTATCCCCTGCCCCATTAACAAGGGAATTGGTCAACTCGAACCACTAATCAATATACGGAAGCTAAGTGATTGTTAGGACCAAGGACAAATCTCTTGCCCGAATACAAGAAATTGTTCAACTCCAACCACTATATCGATATAGGAAGGCAAAGTGGTTCCTCAAACCAAGCACAAATTTCTTGGCCCATACAAAAGGAATCGTACAACTTCAGCCCACTAACATGAGTTCTCAATTTAAAAAACCCACATAATCCTAATCTTTATCTTGCTCCTTGCTTAACACAAACTTTTTTAATTCGTATCACATAATTTATAACTCCTTCTGAGTTTTATCTTTCGTACTATCCTCTAGTACCTTTTTCGTACAACAATTCTGCTATAAAGTTTTCAAATCATTCAATTGATCATCTATTCATTAACCATGTCTTAATTAGGATCACGTGGTGATCCTTCTTATAATCGTATTTATATTACGATTTCTTTTCTATTTCATGATCGCTTTTGTTTTGCAATCTTCTTATCTTTCCCTTTAATCATGTTATATTATGAGTTTCCTTTATGCTTTTAGTCTTATAGGGATCTTTGGTCTATTCATCATTACTCATTTATCTTTATTATCAGAGTCGGGTAACTCCCGAATTCTTATTTTTTATACCTCTTCAAGATTCTTTTTTTTTTAATCTTCGTTGAATTAATCGTTCTTCTTTACTTATAAATAATGAATTTTCCTAAAATTCATCTCTTAGCACTAAAACCTCTATCCGAGTTTTATTCCTCATCATCCTTATCCATCAATGTTCTACGGATTATAGAGCCTAAGGTAACACCTACCTAAGGTGTTAATAAACCTATCAGCTCGTGATACCAAACTCTGTAACGTCCCCGAATCCCGGTTTACCTTCAACCACGGGTCCGGTACGTCATGATAAAAAACATCATATTTACAACTATTGCGGAAGATATTAAACATATATTGTTTATACAATAAACTACTGCTACCGATCCCAAGGTCCTTTAAACCTTAACTCTACATATATTGAATGTGACGCCCTCCCAAATTCGGCGTCTCTAAATACCCGGTATTCCGGGTCATTCATCAACGAATCCAATTACAAAAACATTCAACTCTAACAACAAATATGGTAACCTAAAATGCGGAATATAATAAACATACGTTGTTCATGTACAAAGGTGTTTAACTTGTCCCAGAATATAAAACCTTAATTACTTTACACAAATCCATAACCCCTAAATAAATATCAGGGTTTAAATTAGATTAACAGTAATTAACTACACATCAGTTTAAAATCTGCTACAATGAAATGCTATTACTTCATCTTTTCTTTTCCCTTTGTTTCTTCCTTGACGTCTCGGGATTTAGCTGCAATGAAGTCATTTGATAAATTTTTAAAGACAAGGTATTGAGCAACGAGTTTGCTCAGCAAGTTTAATAGTAATAACAATAAGAATATATCATGATGGAAATGGGATATAGAAAGAAATTTCAACAATAGAATTATCCAGAAGGCAAGACAATAAATGCTTTTAGAACAATTGATAGTCAAATAGACTTTTGAACAATAACTTCCTAAGGAGTCAATAGCAAGTTGACCCTCTGGTTACTGGCTACAGAATGAGTACTTGAGGGGATCAGCCTCGCGTACGCTATGTGTATGCATAACAATTGTAACATCATGCTATTTGTACCTTATGTTACGGTACATGGGGTACTCACCCTAAAATTAAAGGTGGTGTTCATAGAGTCTAAGAATCCCCTTACCCTCGATTGGTTTCGGATAGCTTTTATAAATTTTCCACATTACTTGTCTGACCGAAACAAAGGTTCAGACTTCATTATGAATAGTTTCCTAAAATCTCGGGACTTTAATATATATACGGAATTCAAATGCACGAGTGCGAATGTCAATAAATGACATAGATGTGGAATAATTTTTTTTAAAAGGTAAATTAGACCACTTAAAGCATGAACATTGGAGATAAGATTCAAGCTTAAAGAATAACTTGCAATAATATATATGATAACCATTTTTGCACGAATTAGAAAATAGTGCATAAGGCTTAGAAATTTGCTCAATGTAAAAAAGTGAGTAAAGGAAGAACTTGCCTGTTTGCTCAGCTACAATTAAATCCTAGCTTTAATTAATTGGACCGTGGATAACCTAACAGTTGATAAAGTTGGGTTTTATCCATTAGCATTGTATAATTGTATATCGATACACCCACTTATGGCTATTTATTTTAAAAGATAAAACAATTCACCATATTACATTTTATTTCTGATCCCAACTCATTAGCTAAACAGGAATTAACTCAATGACCTTTAGCTATTAAAATAGATTGTTAGCTAATCATGAATACTATTCTTCGAATGTTCCAGATCATTACCCTTATTGTCTCTAAATATGGGTTAATAATCTTTATTTACTATTTGTGAAAAATAATAAATTCATTATGGTTAAATAGCAACTAGATAATAGTTGGTTACTTATTCAAATTTTATCATACCCTCAATTACTAAATCAACCCTTAAGGGTAATTGAGTAATTATTTATTACCCTGTTCCTTAATTAAATACTTAAAATGTATTAATTCACATACACTTAAATTATTAATTATATAATAAGTATTATTATCTTTACTGGGTAAAAATAATATATTATTTTATTAACCTTATTCATACTTAATTATTATTTAATATTAAAATAATTTAAATATTTGTTAACTAACACTGAGTAATAATGATCTTAAATTCTTGGCTCTCATTTTATCTTTATATTATTACTTAAAAAAAAAATTAATTAGTCGTTACCCTTTATTATTTCATAATAAATTAATCATTATCATTATTTTATTAATAATTAAATAACTAATTTTGACTTTTCTTCTTAGCTTTCATTTCATATAAAAACGTTGTATCCCCCACTTGGATAATACTAGAAATACTTTTAATCACCCAACACGCCCTAAAGTGTTCATGCAAGCCTATACTGCACACAGACACACAACCACCAAGCTTAGGCCGCCCCTTAACCAACAAGCTTTGTGCTAACAGTAAAGACCATAGCCACACTTGTTGGTTTCAGTCCTGTGAATCAGTCCCAACCATTAACACAGGAAAAATAATTAGGCCCTAACCGAACAACCAGTTTGCAGTATAGATTTAAGCTACCTAGAAATTCCAGGTTCTTTTAATTTTACAGAGACCCAATAATCATCCACCCAATACAGTGTATCGCCAACAACTCAATGCATTATATACTAAACCAACATCTGCTATAAACCCCACACAATTGATATAAAACTACACAGAGATATAAACCAACAACAGAGAATATATTTCCCAATACCATTAGTATCACAATAACCAAGATTTCTAAATTAAGATTAACCCAACACATTACAATTTCCAAAAACAAATGTATATCATAATTGAATTAATACCATCATCTATTAGAACCTTTAAGGTTCACATCAGTTTCCCAACAAGGAACTAGCACAGTACAATACAGTTCAAGCTCGGACTCAATCACAATTACAATGTTATAACCTATTCAATCAAAGAAGGAAAAATCAAAATAACAAACTCAGCTGCTCACTAAGGTATCCTTACTATTGATCGTACTGCGATTTTTCTCCTCCATACCGAACATAAGTTGACAAAGTCTTGGAACATTTACTCCCAACTGGAATTTACAGCCGCTCCTCTCTGTGATTTTTTTTTTCTATCTAATTTGGATTCGCAAAACAAAAAAAAAATGAATTGGCAGCTGGTTTAGGGTTTGGGTGGGGTCCAATTTATAGAAAATATGGTTAACCCAGTAATTGGGTATTACCCTAACCTGAACCAACCTGTTAACCGACGGTAGGAGAGGGGTTTGAGTCGAAAAACGGTCCAAATCAAGACATATCCGAGCACAACCATGACCTGCCGGCAGTCCCATTGAGTCGGCGCGTACCTCCGCCGGTCAAAATCGCCCCGCCCCTTAGAAACCCGTGGTCCCGCTCGACTGAGCACTTGGATTCGATCGATTGACCGCCTCGAACCCTGGGTTATCCGCTGGTCGCCTCTTGTTCGCCGGTCCTTCTTCCACCCGTCCGTTTCAACCGATCGAATGATTGAGTCCTAGCTAGGTTCGATTTTTTTTTTGATTTGAGGGGCTAGGGTTTGGGAGTATTCTATTGGTTACCATCTGATATATGGGTTTGGCATTGATGTTGATTATGATTTCCTTTTGTTGCCAGGTTGTAAACCCCCTCCCAACGAAAATCGCCGGTTGCCCCAACTAAAAGAAACAGAACCGACCCTGCAGGAAGAAGAATATGGACTCGACCCATTTGCCCTGATCCCCACCCGATTGGCCCAACAAGAAAATAAATGAAATTGGGTTGGCCCAATAGAGAAATTAAGAATGGGATTCTGGCTTAGTCCAATTAAAATTTGGGTCAGCTTAAAATAAAAGAGGTGAACCCAATTAAGATTATAATTCTCATGCTCCTATCATTTTAAATAAATAACTAATTCAATTAGTTAATTTATTCATTTTAACCATAATTTCTTCATCATCCCGAATTTATTTAATCTGATAATGATACAAATTATTTATTAATAACCCAATTTTCTTGCAAATAAATTTTTAGGGTTAACTCACTAATTTATTTAAAATATCAGTGAGTCCCTTATAATGCACAGAACAATTAATTGGACCACGTATATTATCAGATAATTAATTAAATAAATATCTCATGGGTCCCATTAAATTCATTAAATAAAATGAATTTCATAATATTAAAATACATCAATACCAATATTTAAAAATTCTCGGGACAATTACATTGAAATCTAAATTGTGATTCATCTTTAATCTTCATGTTCATACAATAAATAATCAATATTAGATATTAGAACTTAATTATTTAAAACTTTATTCGGCTCTACGAATTTGGAAACCTAAAATCTTCTTTACCTTTACAAAGATCGTTGTAAAGCTACAGCTCATAATTAAATAGAATACATAAATTCATCAACCATTGACTTAATGGAGGTCTATATATTAAAACTCAGATAAACCTCACGTTATTATACATATTCACTCAATGGACATTGGCCCTGTGCCATTTACTAATAATAACGCGCCTTATAATCGCAACTGTGTTTAAAATCGTCAATACCGTGGCCGTCTTGCTTAATTCCATGGTTTATCTTGCAAAATATGTTTGCAAGGGGGGTTGAGCACTACCGGCTCAGCCAAGTCTAAACCAGTCCTACACCTTTCATGCTTCACATAGCATAAATACATGCATTTCAATGGCATACATAATAATCTCATGTCATGCATTCCTACTTATTGTTCCATACTTTCATGATGTGCAATTCAATATGCATCCACATTTTCATGTTTCACATAGCATATTCGCATCACATAGCAATTAACATCAAAACTTGATTATCATAGAACAACAGTTCTCATTACATTGTCTTAATGCATAAATCTTATACAATTATTAACACGATAGGAGCAAAGTATACATGAAAAAACTATGCCTTTAAAGTCACTCCCACGTCAAAAGGTTATAGGTAGCTCATCCTTCCGAGTATCCTACACAATTATAGGTGTACAAGGAACAGCAACAATTAGGCCACGTAACAATCCTTAACTATTGCTTATGCTAACTATACTCTATACTTCTTTTAACCATTCTTTTTAATCGACACTTAATAATTCTTTAAGTGTGTAAAAGCTTTCTAGGACTTAATATTGTCCATTCAACTTATTCGTGTTACACTTCCTTTCACGTCTCATTACATTCTATTTTTAGTCGGTACTTAACAGTCGGTTAGATGTTTAAAGCTTGTCATGACTCTATATTGAGAGTCTCTCATTCCCTATAATTGATTAAGGTTAATTATATAACCCTTTTATAATCATGACACCTTTATATTAAGTATTTGATCGATACTTAACGTTCAGTTAAGTTATCGTGGTCATCGTTACATCGTATTAGATGTATTACATTAGTTAACCATAATTAAGTTAACAATCGTATAATATTTCTTTTATAATTTACGTTTCATTGACACTTAACGTCCGGTTAAGTAGTCTCAGTCTGAAGTTACATTATAACAATGTATTATCTTCATTAAACTTAATTAAATAACTTTCAAATCATGTCTTTACATAACTTCTCTTTAATTCATTAAGTCGAATATCTATTGCAGCAACCTGAATTATTCAAACATGCTAATCCAGCAAACTGGATTCACTAATTCAGCATACCATATTCACTAATTCAGCATACCATATTCACAAATTCAGCATACCATATTCACTAATTGTTTTTCCCTTTATAAACATATTGAATTATCCCAATTCATCAAACTATCCAATATAGCCTATCGAATGTCTAACTCAAATCTTAACGTTCTTGTTTAAAACGCTCACTTAATATTATTGATACATAATAATATTCGATCACATACTAATTATCATTAATGAGTAATTAACATATTTCAACCAATAATTTAATAACACTTTATTCTAAATGTTATTAATCACTTAATAATATCATAATATAATATTATTAATATCTTTATAATATTTTAGTCATTTATTTATAACCAATATACAATTTATTCTAATTGTTTACACTTTACTAATTAATTCCGTTTAATCACCTTAAAAATATCACACCCATAATTATTTCATCAACATTGAATAAAATACCCTTCAAAATCTGCATATACCCTATATAGGGTTTTTCAAGCCATAAAATTCCTATTTTCCAAATTTTCAACATCACATAATTAATATAATTCATTTATCCATAACTAGATCATTTCCATGAAAAATACCAAATCAATTCTAAAAATATTTCTTTTCTGGGATTTGACAGAATATATCACCCTTATCAACATATATTTTTCCTAGAATTTTTGAAAATCATTTACTATTTTTCAATAGTCCAAAACAGCCAAATCTCGTTACATTTATCATAATTCGAAACTTTGCTCAAAAACTCTGAAACTTTCAGAGTATGTTCCTGTTATAATATATATACTTTCAGTAAAAATTTCATAATGTTTAGAGTTAATCACAGAGAGTTATTCGGGTGTACTTTTGAAAATAGTCCCTCACAATAAAATCCATAACTTTCATCCTACATGGTCAAAAATTCTCAAAGTTTTACAGGACACACATAATTCCTATATTATCACACCAAATTTTCCTGGAATTTTTAGAGCAAAAAGGTTGACGAAACAGCCCCTTAAATCAGGTGGTCAGCAACTTTGATTTCCTTTTCTTGAAAAATCTGGACAGTTTTGACTAACACAGATCCTATGGATTTTTGTACTCATTATTTTTGAGTTCTACCACTTGGATTTAGTATTTAACTTATATATCTAGTACCTCCAAAAAGAGTTTATAGATCTCAAGTTATAAACATACAAAGTATAAGAAAGTTAGGGTTTTCTAACTTTTCAAAACATAGTTTCCATTTTTCTTACTTTCAATCTAACTTTTGACAATCAAAAATGATATATCTACCATATTCACTAACACGTTGTGGATGTGCTCAAGTTTAAGGAGGTAATGCTACCTCGTACGCCACTTTCGCCTATCCTTCCTCAAAATCTCGAACGGTCCTATGAACCTAGGGCTCAGCTTGCCCTTCTTCCCAAAACAGATCTTCCCTTTCCAGGGAGATACCTTCAGAAACACAAAACTTACCAACTTCAAACTCTCGTTTCTGACGATGTAAATCCGCATTACTTATTCTGGCGATCCTGGGCTGCTACTAACCGCTGTCTTATTACTTTGATAATTTCCACGGTTTGTTGTACCAATTCTGGTCCTAACAATCTCCGTTCACCAACTTCATCCCAACACAACGGCGTTCGACATTTTCTTCCATACAACGCTTCGTACGGTGGCATGCCAATGCTAGCATGGTAACTATTGTTGTAAGCGAACTCTACCAGGGGCAAGTGATCGTCCCAAGCTACCACTTAAATCCATCACAACTGCCCGGAGCATATCCTCTAGAGTCTGGATTGTTCGCTCACTCTGACCATCAGTCTGAGGATGGTACGCCGTGCTCATTCTCAACTGCGTTCCCAGTCTCTCCTGTAGACTTCTCCAAAAATTTGACGTGAAACGCGGATTCTCTGTCAGACAACAATAGATACTGGCACTCCATGTCGTGATACTATCTCCTTCACATAAATGTTTTGCTAACTGTTCCAATTTGTATCTGATTATTGATCGGTTAGAAAGTGGGCAGACTTGGTCAACCGATCTACGATCACCCAGATGGCGTCTAGACCCTTTTGGGTTGTCGGGAGTCCTACCACAAAATCCATTGTGATGTGCTCCCACTTCCATTCTGGAATCTCCAAAGGTTGCAATAATCCGCTCGGCCGCTGGTGCTCTGCCTTGATCCTTTGGCAAGTTAAACACCGGCTGACAAATTCTGCAACTTCCCCCTTCAAATGCGGCCACCAATAATGCTGACAAAGATCCTGATACATCTTGGTGCTACCCGGATGTACCGAGAATCTCGTATTACGGGCCTCATGCAAAATTTCTTCCCTTAAGTCTGGTACGTAGGGTATCCAGATCCTTCCCTCGAATCTCAGCAATCCTGCGCTGTCGACCTTGTACTTCAATGTTTTTCCCTCTGATAGTTGCTTCTTAATGTCAATGCATTCTTCATCAAATTCTTGAGCCTCCTGTATCCTATCCAGTAGAGTCGGACCTACTATTACGGTGAACAATTTTTCGTCCGTCTCAATCGGATACTTAACCTCCAGTTCTAGGCGCTCAAAATCTTTTATCAATTCCTCTTGAACTGTCAACTGCATCAGTTTCACCTTGCCTTTCCTGATTAAGGCATCAGCCACTACATTTGCTTTGCCCGGATGGTACAGAATTTCGCAGTCGTAGTCCTTGATCAATTCTAACCATCGGCGTTGACTCATGTTCAGCTCCTTTTGAGTGAAGATATATTTCAGACTTTTGTGATCTGTATATATCTCGCACTTCTCCCCGTATAGGTAGTGCCTCCAAATTTTCAAGGCGAAAACTACCGCTGCCAATTCCAGGTCATGAGTCGGTTAACCCTTCTCATAGTCTTTCAGTTGACGTGATGCGTACGCCACGACCTTGCCGTGTTGCATCAGTACACAGCCAAGACCTTTGTGTGACGCGTCGCTATACACTACAAAACCTCCAGTGTTGTCGGGTAAGGTCAACACCGGTGCTTGGCTAAGTCTCTTCTTTAGCTCCATAAAACTTTCCTCGCATTTCTCCGACCAAACAAACTTAACTATTTTTCTGGTGAGATTGGTCAATTGCGATGCTATCTTTGAAAAATCCTAGATGAATCTCCGATAGTATCCCGCTAATCCCAAGAAACTCCGGATCTCTGTGGGTGTCTTTGGTTGTTCCCAATTGATAAACCGCTTCTACTTTAGCTGGGTCCACCGAAACACCATTCTTGTCGATGACGTGACCCAGAAATTGCACCCTCTGCAACCAAAACTCACACTTCGAAAACTTTTCATACAACTTCTCCTTTCTGAGAGCTTCTAATACAATCTTTAAATGTTCAGCATGCTCCTCCTCTGTCTTCGAATACACCAAGATGTCATCGATGAATACGACTACGAACTTGTCCAAGTACTGCTTGAATACTCTGTTCATCATATCCATAAATGCTGCTGGTGCATTTGTCAGTCCAAAGGACATTACCAGAAACTCGAAATGCCCGTAACGAGTTCTGAATGCAGTTTTCGGGATATCTTCCTGCCTCACCTTCAGTTGATGATAGCCTGTTCTTAGGTCGATTTTTGAAAAGTACTTTGCTCCCTTAAGCTGATCAAATAAATCGTCAATCCTGGGAAGCGGATACCTATTCTTAATCGTAACTTTGTTCAACTCCCGGTAGTCGATACAAAGTCGCATAGAACCATCTTTCTTCTTTACAAACAGGACTGGCGCTCCCCACGGGGACACGCTCGGTCTGATATAACCTTTGTCTAATAATTCTTACAGTTGCACCATCAACTCTTTTCATTTCTACAGGTGCCATTCGATACGACGGCTTCGATATTGGTGCGGTTCCTGGTGCCAAATCGATAACGAACTCTGTTTCCCTATCCGACGGCAGTCCCGGAAGTTCCTCGGGGAAGACATCAGCGAAATCCCTCACGATTGGTATTTGACTCATTTCATCCCCGACCTGACGAGTATCGACCACATGGGCCAAATAACACTCGCAACCTTTCTTCAGTAATCTCCTTGTTTGCATCATAGTAAGACAACAAGATGGTTTTGGTGACTTGCTGCCATAGAATACCACCTTTCGACTTATTAGAAGTCTTTAGGTGTACACATTTCTTCTTACAATCAATGACTGCTCCGTGAATTGATAGCCAATCCATTCCCAGGATTACGTCAAACTCTCCCAGTCGAATTGGTATCAAATCCACATTGAGCTTAAATCCTCGCAATTCAGCACAACAATTCCTATGAATGCATTCTACGGGGATAATTTCCTTGTTTGCTACTTCTACGTTCATAGGGTGTTCTAACTTTTCACAAGGTACATTTAACTGAGTAGCAAATTCTTCGAAAACAAAAGAGCAAGTAGCACCCGAATCAAATAGCACATATGCATTTATATCATTGATTGGGATGATACCTGACACCACGTCTTTGGATTCCATGGCATCCTGCACAGTCATGTTGAACGTGCGGGCTGTTGGCCTGTTGGCTTGACTGGCTGGTGGCCCGTAGTTCAACCGGTTGCTGTTTCCACTGTTGTTGTTGCTTCGGTTGCCACTCCCAGCGTCGCCCTTCCTCTTCGGGCAATCCTTGATCTGGTGGTCAGGTGATCCACAGGAGAAGCAACCTCCCTTCGGCTTATTAGGCACTGTGGGGCCATGTGCCCAGGTTGTCCACAACGGTAACACACGCTTTTCCCTTTCATACATTCCCCCATGTGGTTCTTGCCACAATTGTTGCACCTGCCTGGCTTCTTCACCTCCCCTCCAGATTTATTTCCCCCAGAGGACTGATTCTCGACCCATTTCCGTTTGTTGGGGTTACTGCCCCCGCTGCTTCCTGCCTTCGGGCCCTCATGTCCCTTCTTCTCTTGATTGTATTTTGCCAGGGCCTCACTGCCACCCTCTGCAATGATCGCCCTCTCCAACAATTCTGCAAATGTCTTGATTTTCAATACCGCAACAGAACGATATAACCATGGTTTCAACCCTTGTTCAAACCTACGAGCCTTCCTTTCCTCGGTGCTGACCTGATGAGTTACAAACCGTGCCAATTCATTAAACTTAGCCGCGTACTCAGCCACAGTCATGTTTCCTTGTTTTAGTTCCAGGAACTTGATCTCCATCTCTTGCTTCATGCTCTCTAGAAATTAATTCTCCAAGAACATCTCTTTAAAGCGTTCCCATGCGACAATGCCTCCTTCCACTCGGCCCCTATTGGCCTTCCACCAGTAGTTTGCCTCGCCTTTTAACATGAAGGTAGCAAAACTTGTTTTCTGTTCCTCTGCCACCCTTGCTACCTCGAAGACCTTTTCTATCTCCTCGATCCAGGTCTGCGCTTCGATGGGGTTAAGAGTTCCCTTGAACTCGGGTGGTCCAACCATTTTGAAATCCTTAAAATTTGCCAGATGATGCGCTGGCTCGGCTGCTGCTTGGGTCCCTCCAGGTGGCGGCCTTGATTGCATGGCTTCTGCCAGCATTTCGGCGAACATCCTCATTGGGTTGGATTGATTCCGAACCTCACTTTCTGATTCTTCAACCTGTCGGTTTCGTGGTCGTCCTCTTGGCGGCATGTTTGGATAAGGAAAATCCGCTGACTTCTACCTATAGTTTTACATTTTACAAAATATGCCATAAAAATCAGCAATCAAGGGTAGAAACATCTATCAAACACATTTGATTTAAATGAAACATCTGCATTTATATTGATATACCACTGTTTGTTACAAGACTAAACATGTGGCATACTGCTATAAATGCGCCACTGTGTGCCCTATCCATTAATAACCTTTCCCCCAAGACAAAAATGGGGAATCCTAACCTTTCATCCCTAAAGTCCACAAAAGTTGGGGTTTAACTACCACCCCAAGCATAAACACAAATATAAAGCTTCACAAGTCAACATAAATACGTCCCTAATATAACAAAAAGTGGGACTGACTGTACTAAAGACAAATCAACTGCTCCAACAAGTCACTGCACATCGTGACGGATCCGTGCCTGCTGACCAGAAGAGAATGTTTCATCCCCTACCCTGCGACAAACAGAGCGGCTAGACTCCCCTATCTCAGTCCGGGGTCTCCTGTAGGCTGCATCTAGAGCATGTCCTAGGGTCTCTATCCTCACAGCTCTGGCCTTCAACTGGCCCTCTAGCTGATCAACCCTCCTGGCCTCCCTGGCCCAAGGCCTCCCTGACATGCATCCTCGCAGACACCTCCAGCCCAGCCACAAACCTCATGGCCTCCTGCGTCGCCTTCAGGTGGGCGATCTGCAGATCCCTCTGCTCCAACCTCTCTCTCCACTCAGCATTTCGGGCCACTAGCTGATGTAGCAGTGGTCCGATCTGCTGCGCTGAGGACTCGTAGCCCTGCAGCTGCACCTTCGCCACTCCCAAGTCATGATCGAGCTGATAGGCCAGGTCCTCTATACTGGTCCTCTCTGATCTGGTGGGTCTGATTCTGCTCCTCCAGATGAGCTATCCGATCCTCCAGCTCCTCATTCCTGCTGGTCAGTCCCTCTATAATATCGTCGGCAGTGGACCCCATGCCATCCACGTAAGCAGGTGGCTCCTCTCCCTCGGTCTCGGGGTCCTCCTCCTCAGCATCAGGGTCCTGACTACCGGACCTCATCACCCTACCTACCACTGGCTCTGGTAGCTCCCTCTGGTAGTCCTCCTCTGGCTCAGACTCTTCTAGCGGTAACCCTGGGGCAATAGGAGCATACCCCACCAGCTGCTCAGCAACCACTGGGATATCCAGGAAATGTCTCCTCCTCCTCCTGGGTCCCAGTAGTCCCTCCTATATCAGTCATCCTACAATCACACAAAAATCATCATTAGTACAGCAATAAAATATATTCATTGAAGAAATAAAATTATATTTCATTGGGTACTACTCGACTCGATGAATTCCCCAATTCATCAAAACCACATATGATAAAATCTCCTCGATTTATCTTCTAATACTCAATACGAGTTTACTATGAAGGTTATATCCTAGGTTTCGTGATCCTAAAGTTTATAACCTACAGCTCTGATACCAACCTGTGACGCCCCCAAATTCGGGTCTCCAAATACCCGGATCCGGTCATCACGATCCAAAACAAACATTCAACTCTAACAACATATGGTAACTAAAATGCGGAATATAATAAACATACGTTGTTCATTACAAAGGTGTTACTAGTCCCAGAATATAAAACCTTAAATACTTACACAAATCTATACCCTAAATAAATATCAGGGTTTAAATTAGATTAACAGTAATTAACTACACATCAGTTTAAAATCTGCTACATGAAATCTATTACTTCATCTTTTCTTTCCCTTTGTTCTTCCCTGACGTCTCGGGTTTAGCTGCAATGAAGTCATGATATAGCAAGGATGAGCAACAAGTTTGCTCAGCAAGTTTAAAGTATAACAATAAGAATATATCATGATGAAAGGGATATAGAAAGAGATTTCAACAATAGAATTATCAGAAGCAAGACAATAAATGCTTTTAGAATAATTGATAGTCAAATAGACTTTGAACAATAACTTCCCAAGGAGTCAATAGCTAGTTAACCCTCTGGTTACTGGCTACAGAATGAGTACTTGAGGGGATCAGCCTCGCATACGCTATGTGTATGCATAACATTTAACTCTGCTATTTGTACCTTATTTACGGTACATGGGGTACTCCCCTAAAATAAAGGGGTGTTCATAGAGTCTAAGAATCCTTACCCTCGATTGGTTCGGATAGCTTTTATAAATTTTCACATACTTGTCTGACCGAACAAAGGTTCAGACTTCATTATGAATAGTTCCTAAATCTCGGGACTTTAATAAATATACGAATTCAAATGCACGAGTGCGAATGTCAATAAATACATAGATGTGGAATAATTTTAAAAGAAATTAGACCACTTAAATCATGCTTGGAGATAAGATTCAAGCTTAAAGAATAACTTGCAACAATATATATATACCTTTTTTGCACGAATTAGAAATAGTGCATAAGGCTTAGAAATTTGCTCAATGTAAAAGTTGAGTAAGGAAGAACTTGCCTGTTTGCTCAGCTACAATTAAATCCTAGCTTTAATTAATTGACCGTGGATAACCTATCAGTTGATAAAGTTGGTTTATCCATTAGCATTGTATAATTGTATATCGATACACCCACTTATGCTATTTATTTAAAAGATAAACAATTCACCATATACATTTAATTTCTGTCCAACCATTAGCTAAACAGGAATTAACTCAATGACCTTTAGCTATTAAAATAATTGTTAGCTAATCATGAATACTATTCTTCGAATGTTCAGATCATTACCCTTATTGTCTCTAAATATGGGTTAATAATCTTTATTTACTATTTGTGAAAATAATAAATTCATTATGGTTAAATAGCAACTAGATAATAGTTGGTTACTTATTCAATTTTATCTACCCTCAATTACTAATCACCCTTAAAGGTAATTGAGTAATTATTATTCTTGTTCCTTAATTAAATACTTAATGTATTAATTCACATACACTTAATTATTAATTATATAATAAGTATTATTATCTTTACTGGTAAATAATTATTATTTTATTACCTTATTCATACTTAATTATTATTTAATATTAAATAATTAAAATTTGTTAACTAACACTGAGTAATAATGATCTTTATTCTTGCTCTCATTTTATCTTTAATTATTACTTAAAAAAAATTAATTAGTCGTTACCTTTATTATTTCATAATAATTAATCATTATCATTATTTATTAATATTAAATAACTAATTTGACTTTCTTCTTAGCTTTCATTCATATAAAAACGTTGTATCCCACTTGGATAATACTAGAAATACTTTAATCACCCAACTGCCTAAAGTGTTCATGCAGCCTATACTGCACACAGACACACACCACAAGCTTAGCCCCTTACCAACAAGCTTTGTGCTAACAGTAACCATAGCCACACTGTTGGTTTCAGTCCTGTGAATCAGCCCAACCATTAACACAGAAAAATAATTAGGCCCTAACCGAACAACCAGTTTGCAGTATAGATTTAAGCTACCAGAATTCCAGGGTTCTTTAATTTACAGAGACCCAATAATCATCCCCAATACAGTGTATGCCAACAACTCAATGCATTATATACAACCAACATACTGCTATAACCCCACACATTGATATAAAACTACACAGAGATATAAACCAACACAGAGAATATATTTCCCAATACCATTAGTATCACAATACCAGATTTCTAAATTAAGATAACCCAACACAATACAATTTCCAAAACAAATGTATAATATGAATTAATACCATCATCTATTAGAACCTTTAAGGTTCACACAGTTTCCCAACAAGGAACTAGCACAGTACAATACAGTTCAAGCTCGACTCAATCCAATTACAATGTATAACCTATTCAATCAAAGAAGGAAAATCAAAATAACAAACTCAGCTGCTCACTAAGGTACCTTACTATTGATCGTACTGCGATTTTTCTCCTCCTACCGAAATAAGTGACAAAGTCTTGGGACATTTACTCCAACTGGAATTTACAGCCGCTCCTCTCTGTGATTTTTTTTTCTATCTAATTTGGATTCGCAAAACAAAAAAAATGAATTGGCAGCTGGTTTAGGGTTTGGGGGGGTCCAATTTATAGAAAATTGGTTACCCAGTAATTGGGTATTACCCTACCTGACCAACTGTTAACCGACGGTAGGAGAGGGGTTGAGTCGACGGTCCAAATCAAGACATATCCGAGCCAACCATGACCTGCCGGCAGTCCCTTGAGTCGCGCGTCCTCGCCGGTCAAATCGCCCCGCCCCTTGAACCCGTGGTCCGCTCGACTGAGCACTTGGTTCGATCGATTGACCGCCTCGAACCCTGGGTTATCCGCCGGTCGCCTCTTGTTCGCCGGTCCTTCTCCACCCGTCCGTTTCAACCGATCGAATGATTGAGTCTAGCTAGGTTCGATTTTTTTTTGATTTGAGGGGCTAGGGTTTGGGAGTTCTTGGTTACCTCTGATATATGGGTTTGGCTTGATGTTGATTGATTTCTTTTGTTGCCTTGTAACCCCCTCCCAACGAAAATCGCCGGTTGCCCCAACTAAAAGAAACAGACCGACCCAGCAGGAAGAAGAAATGGACTCGACCCATTTGCCCTGATCCAACCCGATTGGCCCAACAAGAAAATAAATGAAATTGGGTTGGCCCAATAGGAAATTAAGAAGGGATCTGGCTTAGTCCAATTAAAATTTGGGTCAGCTAAAATAAAAGAGGTGACCCTATTAGATTATAATTCTCATGCTCCTATCATTTTAAATAAATAACTAATTCAATTAGTTATTTATTCATTTAACCATAATTCTTCATTCGAATTATTTAATCTGATAATGATAAAATTATTTATTAATAACCCAATTTTCTTGTAAATAAATTCTTAGGGTTAACTCACTAATTTATTTAAAATATCAGTGAGTCCCTTTAATGCACAGAAAATTATTGGACCACGTATTTATAGATAATTAATTAATAATATCTACATGGGTCCCATTAAATTCATTAAATAAAATGAATTTCATATATTAAAATATATCAATACAATATTTAAAAATTCTCGGACATTACATTGAATCTAAATTGTGATTCATCTTTAATCTTCATGTTCATACAATAAATATCAATATAGATATTAGAACTTAATTATTTAAAACTTTATTCGGTTCTCGAATTTGAAACCTAAAATCTCTTACCTTTACAAGTTCATTGTAAAGCTACAGCTCATAATTAAATGAATACATAAATTCAACCTTGACTTAAGGAGTCTATATATAAAACTCAGATAACTCACTTATTATACATATCAATCAATGACATTGGCCCTGTGCCATTTACTAAAATAACGCGCCTTATAATCGCACTGTGTTTAAATCGTCAATACCGTGGCCGTCTGCGAATTCCATGTTTATCTGCAAAATTGTTTGCAAGGTTGAGCACTACGGCTCAGCAAGTCTAACAGTCTACACCTTTCATGCTTCACATAGCATACATACATGCATTTCATGCATACATAATAAATCTCATGTCATGCATCTACTTATGTTCCATACTTTCATGATGTGCAATTCAATATGCATCCACATTTCATGTTTCACATAGCATATTCGCATCACATAGCAATTAACATCAACTTGATTACATAGAACAACAGTTCTCATTCATTGTCTTATGCATAAATCTATACATATTAACACATAGGAGCAAGTTACTAAAAAACTTGCCTTAAAGCACTCCACGCAAAGCTATGGTAGCTCATCCTTCCAGTATCCTACACAATTTAGGTGTACAAGGACACAACAATTAGCCACGTAACAATCCTTAACTATTGCTTATGCTAACTATACTCTATACTTCTTTTAACCATTCTTTTTAATCGACACTTAATAATTCTTTAAGTGTGTAAAGCTTTCTAGGACTTAATATTGTCCATTCAACTTATTCGTGTTACACTTCCTTTCACGTCTCATTACATTCTATTTTAGTCGGTACTTAACAGTCGGTTAGGTGTTTAAAGCTTGTCATGACTCTATATTGAGAGTCTCTCATTCCCTATAATTGATTAAGGTTAATTATATAACCCTTTATATCATGACCCTTTATATTAGTATTTGATCGATACTTAACGTTCGGTTAAGTTATCGTGGTCATCGTTACATCGTATTAGATGTATTACATTAGTTAACCATAATTAAGTTAACAATCGTATAATATTTCTTTTATAATTTACGTTTCATTGACACTTAACGTCCGGTTAAGTAGTCTCAGTCTGAAGTTACATTAAAACAATATATTATCTTCATTAAAGTTAATTAAATAACTTTCAAATCATGTCTTTACATAACTTCTCTTTAATTCATTAAGTCGAATATCTATTCCAGCAACCTGGATTATTCAAACATGCTAATCCAGCAAACTGGATTCACTAATTCAGCATACCATATTCACTAATTCAGCATACCATATTCACAAATTCAGCATACCATATTCACTAATTGTTTTTCCCTTTATAACATATTGAATTTCCAATTCATCAAACTATCCAATATAGCCTATCGAATGTCTAACTCAAATCTTAACGCCTTGTTTAAACGCTCACTTAATATTATTGATACATAATAATATTCGATCACATACTAATTATCATTAATGAGTAATTAACATATTTCAACCAATGATTTAATAACACTTTATTCTAAATGTTATTAATCACTTAATAATATCATAATCTAATATTATTAATATCTTTATAATATTTTAGTCATTTATTAAACCAATATACAATTTATTCTAATTGTTTACACTTTACTAATTAATCCGTTTAATCACCTTAAAAATATCACACCCATAATATTCCATCAACATTGAATAAAATACCCTTCAAAATCTGCATATACCCTATATAGGGTTTTCAAGCCATAAAATCCTATTTTCCAAATTTTCAACATCACATAATTAATATAATTCATTTATCCATAACTAGATCATTTCCATGAAAAATACCAAATCAATTCCAAAAATATTTCTTTTTTGGGATTTGACAGAATATATCACCCTTATCAACATATATTTTTCCTGGAATTTTTGAAAATCATTTACTATTTTTCAATAGTCCAAAACAGCCAAATCTCGTTACATTTATCATAATTCGAAACTTTGCTCAAAAATTCTGAAACTTTCAGAGTATGTTCCTGTTATATATATATACTTTCAGTAAAAATTTCATAATGTTTAGAGTTAATCACAGAGAGTTATTCGGGTGTACTTTTGAAAATAGTCCCTCACAATAAAATCCATAACTTTCATCCTACATGGTCAAAAATTCTCAAAGTTTTACAGGACACACATAATTCCCATATTATCACACCAAATTTTCTTGGAATTTTTAGAGCAAAAAGGTTGACGAAACAGCCCCTTAAATCAGGTGGTCAGCAACTTTGATTTCCTTTTCTTGAAAAATCTGGACAGTTTTGACTAACACAGATCCTATGGATTTTGTACTCATTATTTTTGAGTTCTACCACTTGGATTTAGTATTTAACTTATATATCTAGTACCTCCAAAAAGAGTTTATAGATCTCAAGTTATAAACATACAAAGTATAAGAAAGTTAGGGTTTTCTAACTTTTCAAAACATAGTTTCCATTTTCTTACTTTCAATCTAACTTTTGACAATCAAAAATGATATATCTACACATAACACACTTAATAACATGTAGATCTAAGGTTTTCAAGTTTTGAAACCTTAGTTCTTCACCCCATCCAAATAGACTAAATAAAAAGGAAATAAACTAGTTTAAGGTAAAATTTCTTATACCTTTGCTTTAATTTCATCCTTCTTCTTCCTCTTCCTCTTCCATTTCCATGGAATTTTCTCTCTCCTCTCCTCCTTATGACTGTCGTGGCCCCTTTCTCTCTCTCTATTTCTTTTTCTTTTTTGGTTAGCTAAATGAAAAAATGAGTGATGAGAGAGAAAATGAAATTGGGTTTTATTTGTTTACTTTCCTTTTATGATAGATATACATTGTATATCTATCTTATCTTCCTAACAGTCTTTCTCTCTCTTACCTATCCTTATCCTTATCTTATCATGTTTGAGATTTCACCCAACAAATGGTCCAACCAAAAGATGACACCTAGCTTTAAGAGATAAGGATATAAAAGAAGTAATCATTACTTCACATGCCCAATTACTCCCCCCTTGTCATCCGATCCATACTCCCTCATTTAGCCAAATTTTGATTTATTTTTATTACTTTATTAGCTTATCAAATGACTAGAAGGTCCCTCCTTGCTTGGGTTGAAGATTAGGCCTTTAATTAATTTTATTTGGACTTGGAACTTAATAGTTTGAGCCACTTGAAATTAAATTTTAATTACTACCACTATTGGGTCACTAGTTTAATAAATTATTGGGCTCCCAAAATAATGGTTACTTAAATCTCAAATGCAAATTTCTTCAATTTACATATTAATAATTCAAGTCCACTATAATTTAATTAAGTGGGCTTGATAATTAAATCAATTGAACTAGTCCACTAATAATTTATTAATTGGACTATAATATATTTTCATTACATCAATAATCCTACTTTGTTTTCATAACCCAATTAGACTTGCTTTAATCAAGTTATGAAATTAATTCACTGAGATATATTAATTAAATATCTAAGGTTAGTGTACTAGTATTTAATTGCATACTAGTATACCTTCATTTCTATAACCCTTAGGTTATTTAGTCTACACTATATATAATATTAAATTATAAGTTTTTCTTTTCTTAATAAATAAACATATATACATATTTATTAGATATACATTTATTTATTCACATATCTTTCCTACATATTTATTATCATTGACAAATATGATAATATACCTATTTCTTGGCTTTCCTTTTCATTTCTTAGTCACTTAAATTAAATAAATTAATTAACTTATTTAATTCACATAACACATATTCACACAAAAATTTAATACATTGATATAATAAAATAAATCTCTTAAATTTGGTCACTAGTATATAATTAAAATACTAAGACCACTAAATAAAAATAACCCTTTAGGTTATTTAATTCCAATACCTAATTTATAACATTAGGCTACAAAATTTTCTTTATTTCTCTTGTAATTAATAAATACATATAGCCTTAGCATATATATATATTTATATATATATATATATATATATATATATATATATATATATATATATGTAACTTCCATCTCATTGGCTTAAGTAGTCACTTCTTCATTCACTTCTTATTAAGTCACATAAGGCTACTGAAAAGGTTTATGTATAAATATAAATATATTAGTAAGATACTTGTGGTCCCCATTTTAATCTACACTTGGGTTATATCTCTTGGCTTGTGAAAACACTTATCATTTCTTCCCACAAGGCTGCCGAAATGATGTATTAATTCCTACCACTCTTTCATTTGTTACTTGTATATATATGCACCCTTATATACACTACCCATATACATATACATCCGTGTATATATATATATACATATATATATATATATATACACACATATTACATAGTACCACATGAAATATAATTATACTCATTAATTCATATAATTACTAATATGAATAATTTTATTTGTTTCAATATATGTATTGTTTATAATAACATATTCTATTAATCTATACATTTATAACTATGTATAAATTCATTTCACTAATTATGGGTTAACTCCATAATTTGATTTAACACTTTTTATGCAACGAAATAACTATTTAAATAATTAATATTCATTCCATTAGTTATTTTAATTAACTCATTTAATTTATACAATCATTATTGTATAATTAAATTTTAACCATTTCCTTCCATCCATAAATTGTTTCAAACACTTTATGTAATCATTTATTAAATTAATATATTTAGCCGTAAATTAAATATAAATTTAATTTGCTAATTTGACCTCCAATATTTATTTAATAAATATTGGTCCTTTACCCCATACTTGTAATTCACCTCCATATGATATATAATATTATATCATTATTCATAATTCTCATCAATAACTTAAATAAAAGAAAATAACTTTCTTTATTCAATTAATCAATATATTAATCCACGACTTTTCAATTAGTGAATTAATTAACTCATTACATATTTAAATTTATATTTGTTGGGAAAAATATATATATTAAGCCATTACACAAATATATTACATTCATATATAATATATTAAATCATTTCATAAATATATTACATTTGTTTGTAATATATTAAAACAAGGAGTTTAATTTTACTACCTCATTTTAATAAAATAAAGTACATACATTAATTCACTCTTTTATGTAAGTGAATTAATAAACTCATTTATGAAATTCATAATAAATCTATTACCGTTCAAGACTAAATATTCAAATTATATTATTTCATAATATAATTTTTCACCTAATCTCAATTAATTAATATAAATTAATTAAATTCCATCCATTTTTTTTAATGATTTAATTAAATATTAAATCTATTTTTTCCAATATATGTATATATTTCACATCTATATATACACGCATTTAGTCCATTACGCAAAATCACATACTTCACATTATATGAAATACATATATATATATATATATATGTATATATGTATCCAAACCTACTTTATCTCTTAATAAGAATTTTATTTATTAAATTCTTATTTCAAAATTTTAAAATATCTAGGATATTACAAATACATCAACCCAATGATGATTAGGATGGTTATTGTAGTTGTTGAACTCAATAGGAATTAAAGGTTTTAGCTGGGTGTAAGACCCATCAGCTGACACAAAATCTAGAAGATCTGCAGATGAATGTGTAATCTAATTAACCAACACAAGCGAGCTTTAATATAATAATGGTAATAGTACTGCAATTTAGACCTCAGCTAGTGGCCTAGAGCCACCCTATTATGCTTAACCACATGTAAAGTGTGAAAAATTGTCGGCAGTATGGCCAAAAACGTGGGTTGTTAAGTAACTTTCCACCAAACCTTCCTTAACTACTGGACATAACGAACTTGTGTCGGATAAAGCCAAGGTGCATTGGATTAACACCCGTATGAGTACCAAGTATGTGGATAAAATACGTATGAGAGCCCTCCTATAAAGAGGAGCTCCCAATTCAGTTCACAAAGTTGCTTTCATCTGTTAAAGTTCTATTTAGTGAGAAAAAAAAGAGAGAACTCAGAGAAGAGAAGGAGTCAGGAGGAACTCTTGTAGTTCGGCCTACCTAGGAGTGACGTCTTCTTCGAGTTTGCTTCAATAGGTATAACCCCTGGCCCTAACTCTTTAATTTAATTTAAGTTCAAGTCAGTTACTTGATGAATGTGTATACTGATACATGTTAAAAAGTAAACCACTAAAAGCTGAAAACAAGGGAATGACATAATACACTTACCAAGTTAGCTTTAAAGTCGGAACTAAAGCTTTATATGAGTATAGTGCTCTGAGAGCATTATCTATGCAGACCATGAGTGTCGACGGTTAACCTATTAATAAGCCCAAGTGAGACAAACAAATGGCCGACCATCAGGTCATCTATGACGATCTCCTGCCTGGAAAGTTCTAAGTATTTGTCAAAATTATTGAACTGAAATGATGTTAGTGACCTAAGTTCATGTTCCTTCTAAGTCTAATACACGAGTTGTAACCAAGCTTCTTAAAGCAAAGGATGTCGACCCCAAGGACTGGGTTCACGCTAGACCCTAGAATCCCAGAAGCGATGGTAGTTTCCTTTTGGAGATTCAAGTCCTTACGTGTTACAATAATATAGTATGACCTAAGTTGATGTCTATATCAGATCCTAAGATCTAATATTGCTCATCTCTACAAACCCTGACCTCTTAAACTAGTAAGCCAAGGCAGACCTAAGCTACATTCTGAGTCAGTCCAAGTAAATGGATATAACCTTGGATCAATCAGCCAAGACATGCCCCTTAAAACTGGAGCCATGAAGTCAGCATCAACCATCGAGCTCACATGTCATCGTAGAGTGCTTGGGCACTAGTCGTAGAGTGCTTCAACACTTGTCAAAGAGTGCTTCGGCACTAATCGTAAATTACTTCGGCACATATCGAAGAGTGCTCGACACTTATCATAGAGTGCTTCGGCACTAGTCGTAGAGTACTTTGACACTTGTCGAAAAGTGCTTCGGCACTAGACGTAGAGCTCACTCACAGTCAGAGGATGATCACCAAGATCATAGAGTAGGTGACGCCAGTTAACTCAGACTTAAAGGATAATAACAGATATTCAGACAGAGATTAATTGTGAGGATGGCTTATAATTAATGTAGGTTATCCGAAGAACAGAATCGTAGAGTTAAACAGCAGACCAAGCAAGTTCCCTAACCTTACTCAAATTTATATTGAGCAAGTTCCCTCACTTGAGCCTGCTAGATTAATTGTTATACCATTGTGTATATCTTTACAAGTTCCTAACTTACACGACTTTATATATTGTGCAAGTTCTCTAACTTTGAGCAAATCAGATTATTGTTATATGACCTGATTATATTGTGTAAGATCCTTCGTTGAGCAAATTAACGGTTGTTGTATAGACTCTGCACATTGTGTAAACTTCTTAAACTTGTGATAGCTAATATGCCTTAACTTAATCCTTCTTGAGGATAACCGATGCTCTAATTGATTTTGAGCTATTTTAAAGAGTACGCCTATGCCACTTGCTTCGACTAGACTAAGAAATTAGGCCAAGTGCTAATCATTTATATTCTTTGAGAATATTGTCCACTTCAATTGCTTGATATGGATTCTTGAAATGTGCTGAGACGAACAACCCTCATAGTAGGGGTATTATTACTTATGTCGGGAACCGACCCGTGTGCTACGTTTGAACATTATGCATAATGTGGGTGCTACGGGGCTGATCACCTCATGTGCTTGTTCGGGAGTTTTTGTGATAACCCAGATTTTCAGAGATTATTAAATAAGAATTTGCTAAATAAAATTCTTTTTACGAGATGTTTTGGGTTTGAATATATGTATATATATGATATGTATTGTGAAATATGTGATTTGGTGTGAAGAGAATTATATATTCGTGTATTTGGGAAAAGAGGTTTAATAGTTAATTAAACCATTGAATGAAGTGAAGGAAATTATTACGAAAAAGATATTTACTGAGTATTAGTAAGTTGAAAATTATATTATGAAATAATATAATTTGATTGTATGTCCTATGGACAATGGAAGTTATTGTGAATTAAGTTTCATAAATAATGTGAGTGATTCACTTAATTAAAATAGTGAATTGATGTGAATATATTTGTGAGTAAAGTGTTAATACGTATTTTAGTACGCTAAAGTGATGAGAATATTATATTTTGATTAAATAATTAAATTAGTTTGGCTAAATTGAATTATAATTTGGTCAGTAAGGTTTTAATTGAAATTATTAATAAATTTAATTAGATTTATTAATATAATAAGTTTAATTAAATCAAAGTGTGACAAATATGTATTTTATTATAAGAAGGTTATTAAAATAAATTAAAAGGGTGTTTTAAAGGGTTAGCCAAACATGGCCTTGTGACCCTTGGTGTTGGTAACTGCTAAGCCCCTTGATTTGTATAACTACTAAACCTTTTAGTTTATACATTAAAAACAAAAACTCAGAAGAAGGGAGGAAGAGAGGAATGGAGAAAATTCTCTGTAAATTGAATAAGAAGAACCCTAGAGAATCAAAGAAGGAGGATAATCAAGCTCCTAGTTGTGTATCTAAACTTAGAAGGATCAAAGGTGAATTCTAAAATTTCTAGTTCTTATTTTCTAAAACTAGTTCACTGTAATAAGTTTTGATGAAATTAGTGGAGGAATCTGCTATATATGTTCTTGGGTATATCTAATTTGTTCTATGTGATTTATAATTGAGTTTCTAGTAATCAAATCCATGTAATCATGTTAAACAAGAAGGAATTGAGTTTTCGTTGGTATATATACGTTTTGGCTTGTTTTGGAGTCAAAATTGATGTTCAATTTGAGTAATAATCTATAATTGATGATGGATTATTGTTATGCGTCTAAAAATGAAAACAACGGAAGTTGAACGGACCAAATTGGCTG
The DNA here is from genome assembly GCA_034770075.1 of Aralia elata. Classification (NCBI taxonomy): domain Eukaryota; kingdom Viridiplantae; phylum Streptophyta; class Magnoliopsida; order Apiales; family Araliaceae; genus Aralia; species Aralia elata. The sequence continues at coordinate 48,911,610 of CM068379.1, forward strand.
AGTAACGAATCTGTAGTGATTGATTCCGCTAAATTTCTCAAAGTTTGTAAAATCTAGTATGAACATGAAATTTGAGGCTCTAAATTGGTGGAATAATATGAGTTATATAGTTAGAATGGTTAAATACATGTTTAAAATTGTTTTAACAAAATTTATGATAAATGAGTATGCTTGGAATTGATGTTTGATGTTGAGTTTTAGGTTCACCGCCCCGGCGGTAGAAATGAGTTAATTTTATCGCCCCGGTGAGGACTTCACCCCGTCGCCCAAAATGTACTGCATACGTCGCCCCGACAGTGGAGTCGCCCCAGCGGCCTTTTTTTAAAGGAAACCACCGCCCCGGCGGTGGAACAAAAAAAAAATTCTTTTTCTTTGTGGACATGCTATGTTACCCTGTACATGTTTAAAGATTAGACTAATATATTAATTGAGATATTAAGATAAAATCAAATTAAAGTGAGTCTTGAAGTGTCTATAATGTTGTGACTAATCATTGTTACTACTCTATAACGGAAACACATCCGAAAATTCTCTATCCGGAGGTAAGCCTGGTAAGTCATCTGGAAACACATCTGGAAATTGTCTAACTACAGGTATTTGATCTAGCTTTGCTCCTTCCTTTCGAGTATCTACTATATATGCAAAATAACTTGTACAACCCTTCCTAAGTAATCTTTTTGCTTACATTACTATCAGACATCGAGATCGCTTAGATGAACAACCACCGTTGAACACTACCTTTGACTTCAATTCAGTCAATAGGTTTACACGTTTCCGATGGCAGTCAATCATTGCATTATGGTTAACCAACCAATCTATGCCTAAGATTATATCGAATTCCCCTAGCTGTATAGGATAGAGGTTCACAAGAAACTTGTGTCCCTTAATTTCTACGGTACGATCTTTATATACAGTTTTAACGGGAGTTATCTCTCTATTGGCAATTTCCACATTGAAAGGTATGTCTAAGTCTTCGCATGACATATTCAAGTTTTTAGCAAAGCTATTAGACACGAATGAACAAGTAGCACCAGAATCGAATAACACATATGCATTTAAAGTGTCGATAGGTTTATTAATATAATAAGTTTAATTAAATCAAAGTGTGACAAATATGTATTATATTATAAGAAGGTTATTAAAAAAAATTAAAAGGGTGTTTTAAAGGGTTAGCCAAACATGGCCTTGTGACCCTTGGTGTTGGTAACTGCTGAGCCCCTTGATTTGTATAACTACTAAGCCTTTTAGTTTATACATTAAAAACAAAAACTCAGAAGAAGGGAGGAAGAGAGGAATGGAGAAAATTCTCTGTAAATTGAAGAAGAAGAAGAACCCTAGAGAATCAAAGAAGGAGGATAATCAAGCTCCTAGTTGTGTATCTAAACTTAGAAGGATCAAAGGTGAATTCTAAAATTTCTAGATCTTATTTTCTAAAACTAGTTCACTGTAATAAGTTTTGATGAAATTAGTGGAAGAATCTGCTATATGTGTTCTTGGTATATCTAATTTGTTCTATGTGATTTATAATTGAGTTTCTAGTAATCAAATCCATGTAATCATGTTAAACAAGAAGGAATTGAGTTTTCGTTGGTATATATACGTTTTGGCTTGTTTTGGAGTCAAAATTGATGTTCAATTTGAGTAATAATCTATAATTGATGATGGATTATTGTTATGCGTTTAAAAATAAAAACAACGGAAGTTGAACGGACCAAATTGGCTGAGTAACGAATCTGTAGTGATTGATTCCGCTAAATTTCTCAAAGTTTGTAAAATCTAGTATGAACATGAAATTTGAGGCTCTAAATTGGTGGAATAATATGAGTTATATAGTTAGAATGGTTAAATACATGTTTAAAATTGTTTTAACAAAATTTATGATAAATGAGTATGCTTGGAATTGATGTTTGATGTTGAGTTTTAGGTTCACCGCCCCGGCGGTAGAAATGAGTTAATTTTATCGCCCCGGTGAGGACTTCACCCCGTCGCCCAAAATGTACTGCATACGTCGCCCCGACAGTGGAGTCGCCCCAGCGGCCTTTTTTTAAAGGAAACCACCGCCCCGACGGTGGAACAAAAATAAAAAAAAAAATTCTTTTTCTTTGTGGACATGCTATGTTACCCTGTACATGTTTAAAGATTAGACTAATATATTAATTGAGATATTAAGATAAAATCAAATTAAAGTGAGTCTTGAAGTGTCTATAATGTTGTAACTAATCATTGTTACTACTCTATAACGGAAACACATCCGAAAATTCTCTATCCGGAGGTAAGCCTGGTAAGTCATCTGGAAACACATCTGGAAATTCTCTAACTACAGGTATTTGATCTAGCTTTGCTCCTTCCTTTCGAGTATCTACTATATATGCGAAATAACTTGTACAACCCTTCCTAAGTAATCTTTCTGCTTACATTACTATCAGACATCGAGATCGCTTAGATGAACAACCACCGTTGAACACTACCTTTGACTTCAATTCAGTCAATAGGTTTACACGTTTCCGATGGCAGTCAATCATTGCATTATGGTTAACCAACCAATCTATGCCTAAGATTATATCGAATTCCCCTAGCTGTATAGGATAGAGGTTCACAAGAAACTTGTGTCCCTTAATTTCTACGGTACGATCTTTATATACAGTTTTAACGGGAATTATCTCTCTATTGGCAATTTCCACATTGAAAGGTATGTCTAAGTCTTCGCATGATATATTCAAGTTTTTAGCAAAGCTATTAGACACGAATGAACAAGTAGCACCAGAATCGAATAACACATATGCATTTAAAGTGTCGATAGGTTTATTAATATAATAAGTTTAATTAAATCAAAGTGTGACAAATATGTATTATATTATAAGAAGGTTATTAAAATAAATTAAAAGGGTGTTTTAAAGGGTTAGCTAAACATGGCCTTGTGACCCTTGGTGTTGGTAACTGCTGAGCCCCTTAATTTGTATCACTACTAAGCCTTTTAGTTTATACATTAAAAACAAAAACTAAGAAGAATGGAGGAAGAGAGGAATGGAGAAAATTCTCTGTAAATTGAAGAAGAAGAACCCTAGAGAATCAAAGAAGGAGGATAATCAAGCTCCTAGTTGTGTATCTAAACTTAGAAGGATCAAAGGTGAATTCTAAAATTTCTAGTTCTTATTTTCTAAAACTAGTTCACTGTAATAAGTTTTGATAAAATTAGTGGAGGAATCTGCTATATATGTTCTTGGGTATATCTAATTTGTTCTATGTGATTTATAATTGAGTTTCTAGTAATCAAATTCATGTAATCATGTTAAACAAGAAGGAATTGAGTTTTCGTTGGTATATATACGTTTTGGCTTGTTTTGGAGTCAAAATTGATGTTCAATTTGAGTAATAATCTATAATTGATGATGGATTATTGTTATGCGTTTAAAAATGAAAACAACGGAAGTTGAACGGACCAAATTGGCTGAGTAACGAATCTGTAGTGATTGATTTCGCTAAATTTGTCAAAGTTTGTAAAATCTAGTATGAACATGAAATTTGAGGCTCTAAATTGGTGGAATAATATGAGTTATATAATTAGAATGGTTAAATACATGTTTAAAATTGTTTTAACAAAATTTATGATAAATGAGTATGCTTGGAATTGATGTTTGATGTTGAGTTTTAGGTTCACCGCCCCGGCGGTAGAAATGAGTTAATTTTATCGCCCCGGTGAGGACTTCGCCCCGTCGCCCAAAATGTACTTCATACGTCGCCCCGACAGTAGAGTCGCCCCAGCTGCCTTTTTTTAAAGGAAACCACCGCCCCGGCGGTGGAACAAAAATAAAAAAAAATTCTTTTTCTTTGTGGACATGCTATGTTACCCTGTACATGTTTAAAGATTAGACTAATATATTAATTGAGATATTAAGATAAAATCAAATTAAAGTGAGTCTTGAAGTGTCTATAATGTTGTAACTAATCATTGTTACTACTCTATAACGGAAACACATCCGAAAATTCTCTATCCGGAGGTAAGCCTGGTAAGTCATCTGGAAACACATTTGGAAATTCTCTAACTACAGGTATTTGATCTAGCTTTGCTCCTTCCTTTCGAGTATCTACTATATATGCGAAATAACTTGTACAACCCTAAGTAATCTTTCTGCTTACATTACTGTTAGACATCGAGATTGCTTAGATGAACAACCACCGTTGAACACTACCTTTGACTTCAATTCAGTCAATAGGTTTACACGTTTCTGATGGCAGTCAATCATTGTATTATGGTTAACCAACCAATCCATGCCTAAGATTATATCGAATTCCCCTAGCTGTATAGGATAGAGGTTCACAAGAAACTTGTGTCCCTTAATTTCTACGGTACGATCTTTATATACAGTTTTAACGGGAATTATCTCTCTATTGGCAATTTCCACATTGAAAGGTATGTCTAAGTCTTCGCATGGCATATTCAAGTTTTAGCAAAGCTATTAGACACGAATGAACAAGTAGCACTAGAATCGAATAACACATATGCATTTAAAGTGTCGATAGAGATGATATATGTCACCACGTCCTATAAAGCAACAACATCCCTCATCGTCATATTAAATGTTCTGGCAGTTGGACAACTCTGACCTCCAGTTCCTGCTACTATTGGTTTGAAGGTGTTGTTTGTGATTTGATTCCCTCCCCCAGTTTGGTTCCTATTCTTTGGACAATTTCTAGATATGTGACCAGTTGTGCCATAATTATAACATTTATAATTCTGATTGCCTTGAGTGGTAGTATTGTTATTCTTCTTAGGGCAATCAGAAGCATAATGGCCCTCCTGACCACAGTTATAACAGTAAACCACCTTCCTACGACATACTCCCTGATGGTTTTTCCCACATGTGACACAACGTTCAACCTTGTTATTCTGGTTTCTGTTGGTGGTATTGTTGTTAGTGTAATTATTCGCCTTTTTAGTAGAAAAAGTGGTATCCCACTTCCTCTTGTTGTTATTATTACTTCCCCCTGTACTGACTTCTCCCTTGAATTTTCCCCCTTCATTCTGACTCCTCTTCTCCTTATGAAATTTGATAAGATTTTCATTCTCGATTTTGGCTATGATAGCCTTCTCAAAAATCTCTGAAAACGTCTTCAACTGGAATATTGATATCTTACTCTTTATCTGAGGTTTTAACCCTTCCTCAAATCTCCTAGTTTTTCTTGTTTCAGAGTTTACTTGATGTGGGGGCAAAACGAGACAATTCGTTAAACTTGGCTGTAAACTGAGATACAGTCATTTCCCCTTGTTTTAACTCTAGAAATTTTACCTCCATTCTGTCTTGCATTGTTTGTGGAAAGTAATTTTCAAAGAATAATTCTTTGAATCTTACCCAAGGAACTACTCCTCCACTGGCCCTGGTTTTTGTGGTTTCCCACCAAAAGTTTGCCTCACCTTTTAGGAAAAAGGTTGCAAAGATTGTCTTTTGTTCCTCATTCACGTTGGTTACAGTGAAGAACTTTTCCATTTCAGTTACCCAAGTTTGGGCTTCAACTGGATCCACAGTTCCCTTAAACTCAGGTGGTCCAACGGTTTTAAAATCCTTAAATGCTGACCTATGTGGATTATTTGGGTTGGATTGGTGTGGTGGATAACCTTGTAAGGCTCCTAATAGTAGGTCTACTAGTTGTTGAGTGGGGTTTATGTCATTGGTCTCATTTCTAGTCTGGTTTCTTCGTCCTGATGCCATGATTCTAAAATATAAAAAAAATAAGTATAAATACAAGTATATACTACAGATACAATTAACAATTTGATTGTACAAACACAACTTGTATATCACATGCAGAACGGTTACATATTCGACTAGTGGTTTATACTACCACTAGTTACTACAGAGGATTTCCTATTTTACAACCCAAAATTTTTATAATACAAACTACAGCAAATAAACTTAAGTACTTAAACTAGACTGAACGATCACGTGTCTCCTTATAAGCATCCTGAACCATATGATAGACCACTGATCTATCTATCATATAATCTACCTTTCTCTCCTCGATGGGATACCTAAGTACCCGACACTCTAAACCTTCAAATATATCCCGACACCCCTTATCAGCACGGTACAACTGCATCTGGGCATCATGCCTTTCCTTCTGGGTATTCTGGAGAAGTGTCCTAAGACGGCGAGTGATATCCCTTTCACTCTCCAATAACCCTTCAGCTACATATGCTCAAAAATTGGTAGCCTCTAGATCTGCGGATGACTGCTGGACTAATCCCGTTACTATCTCCTCGTGTCTATCGACACGCATTATCTGACTCGCTCCAATCTCCTCATCAGGATTAGGATCTACTATCTGTCCATATATGGGATGTTCAGCCTCCTCAACATCTAATATCTCCTGATCATGCAAAAGTTCTTCCTCCTCTGGTTCCTCCTCCGGGTCTGACTCGGGAGTAGCTGGCTCATAATCTGGAACCTCTTCTGGCTCACTATATGACTCACTCTCTATCAGCCACCCCACCATGGGATGATCTATCACTGAGAGATCGTTCAAATTTGTCTCTGACATCCTACAAAAGAATTTTAGTTGTTTAGTATTAAAGCGAAACAAATTTACACATAATATAAAGCTTTTAAGATTATTTTATGTATAATTAAGTATTTTACGGACTCAAAGACTATATCCTAAGGTATTTTCTAACTACCTTAGAGCTATAATCTACAACTCTAATACCAACCTGTGACGCCCCCAAATTCTCTACACTTCCCTATAGCAGATCTGGTGCTCACGTGAAACTATACAACTATAAATATTTAATAAAATATGACTTTTATCTATCCAAGGTTCACAATATCCCATAACAGATGATAATTCTTGCCAGAACGTGATATGTGTTTTTATACCCTCACTTGGATGTATAGATTCATATCTAACGAATACTTCTTTCATATCGATATTCCCTAACTATCTGACATTCACAGTATTAATGATAAGATTGTCCATAGAACTGAGGGGCGCATTCCGGTAAAGATGGCACCTTACCGGCGCTCATTAAGTGTAACCTCAGAGCTTATAGGACTTTCAATATCATTGAAATACCCTAATTCAGATGTATAGTTCGTATAGATACTGTATTTAACTTAGTACAACTATGCTAACCAAAGTAAAGATCAGAGTATAACGCATTCGATGTAATAAAGGATGATAATATATTACATATCATTAAGTTCGGTTACATCGTTCTCATTACTAAGTTATTACAACAAAGCCTTATAAAAGACTTGAATTATTCAGAAACAGTAAATAAAACTAGTAAACATGTCATTTTCCTTTGTCTGTCCCAGAAGTGCCTTGATTATCATTTAAAACTGCAAAGAAGATATACGCAAGAATGAGCTACAAATGCTCAGCAAGTTCATTTGAAAAATGTAAACACAATGTGTTTGATTTGAAAGATGTCAATGATGTATAACTGAGGGTTCTGTACATGAACTATATATTTCAATTAGTTCTATCAGTCTTCAATGACTTAGAACCGCTTGATTTCGGATATCTGGCAGGGGATCAGCCTAACCAATATCCTAGGAGTATGCATATCATCTTACAATTTATGTCGATATATAATCAACAGTCACTACCTTATCTTAAGGTTTTCAGTTCACCTTACATCAAGGTGTTCCATTTCTCAGTATAAGACAATTTGGTTTGACACAACAATTTACGCTCGAATAAACAATATATGAATAATGATTCATTTCTTAAGTTATGCTGAACAAGAAGCAATAACTTCACAATAATTGATAGCAAGATTTATAATACTTGCATAAATATAAGTTGAGTAAGGTTAGAACACTTGCCTTAGCGTAGTTCGTTTAACACAATTTCACACAAGGTGTCAGTGTACATAGTCTACGTTGTCAAATATAAGTGTTAGAACTTATATTAACATGTATTACGCTAATCTAGACAAGTTTCGTTAAGGTCCAATGTTAATTCGGTATCTCGGTCGCGACTTTAAACAGTTAAACACATAGGTTGTTCGATAAAACTTCATTTGGAAGTTTAAATATTAGCTTGGATAATTAAATTATCATTTATAATATTTTTAGAAGCTTAATATTATTTTTAAATAATTTTTATAAGCTTGGAAATATTTTTAAATAATTTTTATAAGCTTGGAAATAATTACATCATTTAAATGATGTAATTATTATTTATAATACTTTTTAAAACTTAGTTTAATATTTAAATGATTTAATTATCATTTATAATATTATTAAATATTTAGTATTTTATTTTAAATAATTTATTTATTATTTAAAATAATTTTGAAAAGTTGGTAATATTTTTAAATGAATTAATTATCATTTAAAATATTTTAAATACATTAATATCATTTTTAAATCATTTATTTAATATAATTATTATTTTATTTAATATTTAATTAAATTAAATAATTATATAAAAATTATCAGAATATTAAAAATTATTAATTATAATAAAAAAATAAAATTTTAATATTTAATATTAATTATTATGAATTATTAATATTTATTTATTATTTTATATAATTTATTTAATCATTTTTAATAATTTTTATTTAAAACCGTCGCAAAAGGCTTTGGCGACAGTCTTCATAGGATTTTTAGTTTTCTGGGTTTGAGTATGCATTTTGTCGCTAAAGGTGTTCTTCATGAAGAACAGCCGGTCAATGTTGAGCAGTGACATTTGACCTTAAATTTCTCTTTGATACGTTAATGTTTATGCTTGATTTTTATTTGTTATTATAGCCAACATGGCAGAGTATAACGACATGTATTAACTTAGCTTATACAATATCATATCATGCTAGATAATTCATGGTCAAACGGGTGGTTCATGTTGTTCTTGAGTTTCTGGGTTACCCAGAAACTCATCCAGTCATGGTCGGTCAAAGCAGTTTGACTGCTAATAACTTTTGTTTCATGTTAGCTTAATGTGTTTTGATGCTTCAAGGTTGTAGTTTACATAGCATACTATAAGATTAAACCAAGAAACAACACATATAATATCATTTAGGCATGATCTGGGTTGTTCAAAAGTCTGTTAGTGAACTGTCAGACATTCATATGATTTTTGGGTTACCCAGAAATCAATCCATCATGGTCGGTCAACGCATTTTGACCACCTATAAACTTTCATTCTAGAGATAATTTTAACATTCTACCAATTAGATATTATAGCTAACATGGCATACTACTAATTCATGCTTTAAAACACATCAAACATCCAGTTTAGCTCGATCAAAAGCTCTGACAAAAAGCCTTGTCAGACTGTTCTTGACTGTCAAGAACAGTTTGGGTATTTCATCAAATTTTAAACGTTATAGATGCATGATTAACCAACCCAGATCATCAAATAACATGCTTACACATAATCCTAAATATCTAAAACATAAAATTATTACAGGTTTAAAGATCTAGCATAAAAATTAGGGTTTTGCACCTTTTTCTTAGATTTTTGATCTCTGGCTTTTGATTCTGATCTTATGCTTGTAGAGGCTTGTTATGGTATGATTATAAGTGTTTAGGCTTTGTAATTTTCGTGGCCTAATTGATCAGCTTGATGTTCTATTTATAGGAACTCCTAAATTAGGGTTTCTTTAACCTTTTTTCCAATTTTGCCCTCCAAAATATCTTGGCATTGAGACTTGTGTTGCTTGCAATCTGATCTAAATCACCTACTTGTGCTGGAGTGTGTTGAGCACAAGCTTGCACACTCCTAGCTCAATTTCTATTAGTTTAATTTTATTTTTGATTTATTTACTTACTAATTAAACTTAGATTTTTAATAATTATGATTAGGATGTTTAATCATGTTTAGTAATACCTTAATTAAACTATTATATCATAATTAAGAAGATTTATCAATTCATAATTTAGTGATCTTGAATCAATTTAGAGTTTTAGGGTTCCGAATTAGGGTTTAGGGTTTTCAATCCTACAATTAGGGTTTAAATCTTAAATTAGGGTTTTAATATAAGTTCAATGATTCATAGTTAATATTATGATTCATTAATTTGAATCCAATTATCTTACTTAAGACTCTTGTATAGTAATTAGGGTTTTAATTAACCGATTCAGATAACTTTCACCAATTAGGGTTTCTTAATTAGGGTTTCTAATTTAGTTTAACATTTTAAACCCTAGTTAACTTATTTTAAATTTTTAGCAGTTAATATAATATTATATTAACTCCGAAGCACGACAAATCACTTCGTCATTTATAAGCACGACACAGCAGCTTACAAAAATAATTTGCCGAGACGCTTCTCGGTGAATTCATCGGAAGCACGACAAATCATTTTGTCCGTGTAAGCACGACACAACTGCTTGGCGAAAATTTTTTATTTGACCTAATTCTTAAATAAAATATACAATCACATAATACAAAGTCGGAACATGAAATTTTATTTAATAACCACATAATTTACATATACCAATCTTATTAGGGTTCGAAATATTACAGGCGTGGCTGTTGCAGTTAGTTTAGGTTATTGCCCATTGATAATGCAGTTGATAAAGGGTCTTTATTATTTGTGAATTGCTTGTTGGGTGTGCTCCATTTGTTGTCAACAGGTTTGAAGAAAAATTTTGAGTTATTGAACGAGCCACAGGGGTTTTGCACAGTTCAAAACTGGCTTGCACGCCAGGTGTTCGCTTGATTGTCTGATAGAGCTGTCTAAATTATTGTGGTTGAATTTGGGTTTTGCATCTGTTGGATAGTTTTCTTGTGGCATCTGTGGTTAAATTAGCTTAGCATTGGAAATCTTATTTGGGCTATTTTCTGCATTACACTGTGATAACTTTGGTACTATTTTGGGTTGTTATGGTTTAGGTTTATAAGTGGGCACAATGGTGTGGTAGCAGTGGATTTGTGAATTGTGTTGTGATCGGCAGCGCTAATTTTAACTACTTTGGGTCGGTATTCTGCAGCTAGCATTTGTTTGAGCTTTTATTTGTGCTGAGTTGGGCATTCTTTTTGGGGTGCTTGGGCTGATTTGGAATTGTCAAGGCTGTACATTAAGACTAAGTTTCTAGGGTTATGCCATCTTAAACAGAGGTAGCAGCTGGTGCAGTTGGGTTTGTGCTTCCATTATTGGCAGGTGCATTAAGCTGCAAGCTTTGGGTCTAGTTTCCTTTGGGCAGTTTGGTTTGGAGTTTGGTTATCATGGCTCCAAAAAGGCAAAGGGTCAGTACTTCACAGTCCGTGCCATAGTTTGACAGTGAGAGGTTCGTGAGTGCTGCCACAGAGCTACGTTACCACCGGGTGATTGCTAATATGAGTTTAGTGCCGGAGCAGGGCCTCGAGCCTGACTTAAGGTTAGACGGGGAGCTAGCAACCATGATTGCTGAGAGGAGATGGGGTCATTTAACTAGGCAGCCAGACCCCGCTGTGATCTCTTTGGTGCGGTAATTCTACGCCAACGCAGTAAGCACCAAGGCAGACTTTGTGGTACAGGTTTGGGGTAAGGAAGTGGCCTACGACAGAAGGACCATCAATAACATCTACCAATTGCCGAACCATATGGTCGAGGACTACTTGAGCGATGGTTTGGGGGCCCATGATCTGAATGCGGTGATTTCCCAGCTATGTAAGCCAGGAAATGCCTGGAGGCTGTGGGATGGCACTGATGAGATGACCAGTTTCTAACACACCGAGCTGAGTCACTATGGAAAAGCATGATACAGCTTCATATGCTCAAATTTGATGCCAACTCGGCACATTAGCAACGTCAGTAAGGAAATAGTCGTGTTATTATTCGCTATTGTGACTAGGTTGAAGATAGACATTGGATTGGTCATCTAACAGTCTATATCGAGGACACTATCGGGTACCACATCGGGTGGACTTCCACACCCATCCTTGATCATAAAGCTTTGTCGGGTAGCAAATGTATAGTGGGAAGCTGATGAGATACTCTAGCCACCGATGGCGGTTATTGGTCATGCCACGATTGCCCGTTACAAAAGTGTGGGAGGGTGCTGAGTTACACCCCTGAGGTAAGGGATTCCTGGTAGTGCCACCGCCTGCTTCGTCACAGGCTAGACCATCTTCTGACCAGCATGGGATGGATCCCTCTTCAACTGGGCCTATGGCAGGTGTCATGGCTGTGTTAGGTAGAATGCAGCGGTGGATGGATACAATTGCACAGAGGTAGGATATCTTGATGCAGTACAACACAAAGTTCACCACCACCTTGGCACAGATTTACTCATGTGGTGGAACTGCATCCGGGGCTGGGCCGTACCAATTCCCCACACCTCCTATATTTCCTGCTTATCCACCTCCATCTCCCATTTACAGTGAGGGCCACGATGAGGGCCATGACGATGATGACATGGAGTGAGCATACCTCAGGGAAGACTTCATTTTAATTCTACATATTTTGCCAATGAGGGCATTGTTCAGTCTAAGTTTGGGGGTATTATTTTCTTGTCAGTCTTTTGCCATGTCAAGTAGTCTGCAGTTGTAGCTTTTCATTTACTGTCTTATGTATCTAGTTCTATCTGTTTTGGTAAAAGCTTTAAAGTTTTTTAGAATTAATTGCTGTCATAGTTAAGTTTAGCAATGGTTTGTTTTGGTTTATTTTGATTATGGCTAATGATATGTACGTTGTTTATTGCAATTCAGGGGAATTGGTCATGCATGTGTAGTTGAAGGTTTTTAATTTAATTGTTGGTTTGGAACTGCCTTTGTGATCCAGTTTATCTTTTTGAGCACTGACCAACTGTTGCGGCTAGTTACGAGTTAGAGAAGTTTATATGCTCATTGCTTTTTGAAAATTTTCCTTTTTACTCTTTTAAACTTACATTTGGCATTGGTTGTATGATTTAGGCTGTGATGCAAATTCAGGAAAGTCTGGGAATGTTAGCATGCTAAAAAAATTTAAAAAAATAATAATTTTTATTCTTATTATTAGGAGATTTTATTTTTGCTAGTCTAATTATGTGGCTTTTGTTGCTCGAGTTAATAGATCCTTAGGGATGTCTTTGCACCTACTGCCCTAAAGCCAACTAGTTTGGGAGTCATTGATCAAACGCTCGTTACATGAGTAGCTCTAAAAAGCCTAAGTTAATTAGACATTGCACTAGTCAGTTATGAAATTTGAGGCGAGATGGAGCGTAAAACGCACTCGCCATATTTATAATGATGTATTAAATCTTGTTTGGGTTAAATTGCATGTTAACTACCCTTGGACCCCTTTTATTGCATTTGTGCCTTGTTCGACCGACTTTGATGTAGCGGGTGAATTTACAGATTTTGCATTTTCATTAAGCAGTTGTCTATATGATTTTATCTGAGTTGTAACTAGTTAGAGTAGTTGGTATTCACACACGCACATGCAGGGTCAATAGCTGATTTAAACTAACGATTATATTGAAACCTTTATCATGGCATTGTGGTGTGTCCTCTTTGAATTTTTAGTTCTGATCTTTGAGGCCATATTTCAGATGGATGTTGTAATCATTGCTTATGTTGAAGATTATTTGTAACGACCCCAAAATTTTGAACAAACCAACTCTCAACATGGGTCGTTATCAATACATCTTCGTTTTGACTTTACAACAATATTCAGTGTTAAACTTAATAAAATGCGGAATAATTTTAAACTTTTTAGTTTCCTTTCTTTGCTTTCCCTGAATCATAACCTTAAATCATTTACATATTCTAGAATCATATTTACTTTATAATTCGTTTCATCAGAGTTATAATAAAATAGAACTACTTCTAGATTCAATAATCTTGTATACCTCGAATAAAAATTAAGTTACAAGTCAATACGAATTTTAAAACTCAACATCTGTTACATTTAATACATCATCAAATACATTAACCAGAACCTTGATCATGGTTCAAAAACATTAATTTAAGCTACAACACTTAATCTGCATGCATTACATCTGATTCATGCCATTCAAGCAGCACATAACTATACCTTGTATCCTTAACCTACAAAAGTGGTTATTTACAAGAATGAGCTCGACAGCTCAGCAAAATCTAACAGTTTGCATACATCACATAACACATAGATAACATGTTCATCATATATATCATAAACATCTGCTAAACATATCATACATACTGTACATCAGTTACCAAGTAATAATTGAGTTCCATAACTCAATCAATATTCTAACTCAACGAACGTAGTCATAAATTGACTTTGTCGCTTCATATATACAACACATAGAATACATCATGCTTTTACATTATAGGTTTAAAACAATTAATCATTTAGTTCACATAACAAATAGAAACTGAAAGACTTGTCTGGTTCGTAGATTACCAATTACCATAATCAGCTTATACATATCTGCACTTCACGTATCCTACACGATATATAATCATGCACAACATTTATTAGTCACATAGCAACACTTAGTATTAACTCTACTTTACATTTCATAATTCTTCATTTTATTCTCTATATAATTCTCAACTTAGAAATTAAGTCCTCCCCATAAATCTTTCATTTTATTACGTTCCATTTTAATCGACACTTAATATTTAGTTAAGTCTTAAACTTTTCTTTACATTAGATGTATAATATTTATAAGTAAATTTTTGGCTTGTTGTATTTTCTGCATCTTCGTCGGGGCGGCAGTTTTCTTCATAAAAGACCGTCGGGGCGAGGCTACCGACGGGGCGGCAAACTCAGTACAATTAGACCGCCGGGGCGGGGACACCGTCGGGGCGATAAACCTAGTGTAATTTCACCGCTGAGGCAGGTGAACCTAAAACCCAGATTCTGTAGTTCGTGAACTGCAGAATACTCAAGCCCAAAAACACGAATTTTAAGCATCAAACACCAATTCCAAGCATACCCAATTATCATAAATTTTGTTAAAACAATTCTAAACATGTATTCAACCATCCTAAATACAAAACTCACAGTAATCCACCAATTTAGAGCCTCAATTCTCATGTTCATACTAATTTTTATAAACTTTGACAAATTTAGCGTAATCAATCACTACAGATCCGTTATTCAACCAAATTGATTGATTCAACTTGTAATGTTTTCGTTTTTTAACGCATAACAATAATCCATCTTCAATTTACAGATTATTTGTAATATTTCGAACCCTAATAAGATTTGTATATGTAAATTATGTGTTTAATAAATGAATTTTCATGATCTGACTTTGTATTATGTGATTGTGTATTTTATTAAACAATTAGGTCAAATAAAAATTTTTCGCCAAACAGTTGTGTCGTACTTACACGGACAAAATGATTTGTCGTGCTGCGAATTCACCGAGAAGCATCTCGGCAAATTATTTTTGTAAGCTGCTGTGTCGTGCTTCGAGAAGTGATTTGTCGTGCTTCGGAGTTAATATAATATTATATTGACTGATAAAATTTTAAAATAAGTTAATTAGGTTTTAAAATGATAAATTGAAATAAAAACCCTAATTTGAAAACCCTAATCGGTAAAAATTGTCCGAATTGATCAATTAAAACCCTAATTATTGTACAAGAATCTTAATTGATATAATTAAATTCTAAGTAATGAATCATAATATTAATTATGAATCATTGAACTTATATTAAAACCCTAATTGAATATTTGAAACCCTAAACCCTAATTCGAAACCCTAAAACCCTAATTTGATTTGATAACACTAAATTATGAAATGATAAACTTTAATTATGATATATTAACTTAATTAAAGTATTACTAAACATGATTAAACATCCTAATCATTATTAACAAGAATCTAGATTTAATTAGTAAGTAAATAAATTAAAAATAAAATCTAAATCAATGAAAATGAAGCTAGGAGTGTGCAAGCTTGTGCTCAACACACTCCAGCACAAACATGTCATTTAGACCAGATCACAAGCACAAGTTAAGTGGTCAAGATATTTTTGGAGGCAAAGTTTGGAAAATAACCTAAGAAACCCTAATTCCAAGTTGCTATAAATAGAATGAGATGCTGACCATTAGACCTACGAAATTTGAAACCTAAACACTTATATTACCAGCCTAAACAAGCCTCTGCAATCACAAACTCAAAATCAAAAGCTAGAAAATCAAAATTTGAAGAAAAAGGTGCATAAACCCTAATTTATTACTAGATCTTTAAGGTTGAATTAGATGTTATGTTTAAGTGTTTAGGAATGTTTATTTATATGTAATTAAGTGATCTGGGCGGTTAGAACATGTTTTTATAACATCTAGATATCAAAATTTATCAAAAATAGCAAATTGTTCTTGGCAGTCAAGAACAGTCTGACAAGCCTTTTTGTCAGAGCTTTTGATCGGCTTAAAATGTTTGTTTGATGTGTTTTAAAGCATGAATCAGTAGTATGCCATGTTAGCTTTAAGATCCAACCGGTAGAATGGTTAAATTATCTCTAGGATGAAAGTTATTAATGGTCAAAATCCATTGACCGACCATGATGAACTGATTTTTGGGTAACCCAGAAATCATATGAATGTCTGACAGTTTACTGACAGACTTTTGAGCAACCCAGATCTTGCCTAGATGATATTATATATGTTGTTTCTTGGTTTAATCTTATAGTATGCTATGTAAACTACAACCTTGAAGCATCAAAACACATTAAGCTAACATGGAACAAAAGTTATTAACAGTCAAACTACTTTGACCGACCATGACTGACTGAGTTTCTGGGTAACCCAGAAACTCAAGAACAGTTATGAACGACTAGTTTGACCATGATTTTTAGAGCATCAATTGATGTTGTTTGAGAAGAAATTTAACATGTCGTTGTACACTACCATGTTAGCTATAACAACAAATAAAAATCAAGATCAAGCAACAACCCAACTGAGAGAAATTTGAGGTCAAAAGTCCCAACTGGACATTGACCAACTGTTCTTCAATGAAGAACACCTTTAGCGACAAAATCCTAAAACCCAAAAAACTAAGAATATATGCAGACTGTCGCTAAAGCCTTTTAGCGGCGGATTATAAATAAAAAGTAATAAAAATTAATTAAATAAATTATAAAATAATAAATAATTATTAAATAATTATTAATAATTCATAAATATATTCGAAATTCATTTTTAATTATAAAAATTTATTTTTAATATTTTTATATATATTATTTTATTTAATTAAATAATAAATAATAATTATAATAAATCATTTAATAATTGTTTTAATTATTTAAAAATGATATTAAATTATTAAATAATTATATTAATTATTTAAAAATGATATTAAAGTAAATAAAATTATTATATATAATAATTAAATAAAATATTAAAAATTTAAATATTATTAATGATAAATAAATCATTTCAAATAAAATATTAAGTATTTAAAAATATTATAAATGATAATTAAATCATTTAAATATTAAACTAAGTTTTGAAAAATTATTATAAATAATAAATAAATGATTTTAATAATAAAATAAATTCTAAAAATATTATTAATGATAAAATAAATTATTTAAATAATATTCTATCTTTCTAAAAAATATTATAAATGATAAATAAATTATTTAAATAATATTTTAGGTATCTAAAAATATTCTAAATGACAAATAAATTATTTAAATAACAAATTAATGTTTTAAAAATTATTCTAAGTGATAATTAAATCATTTAAAATTATTCCTAAGCTTGTAAAATTATTTAAAAATACATCCAAGCTTATAAAAATTATTTAAAAATAATATTAAGGTTCCAAATGAAGTTTTATTGAACAATCTATGTGTTTAGCTATTAAGGACGCGACCGAGATACCGAATCAACGTCGAACCTTAATGAAACTTGTCTAAATTAGCGTAATACATTTTTGTATAAGTTCTAACACTTATATATTTGTCAACGTAGACCACGTACGCTGACACCTTGTGTGAAATTAAGTTTAACGAACTACGCTAAGGCAAGTGTCCTAACCTTACTCAACTTATATTATGCAAGTATTATACATCTTGCTATCAATTATTGTGAAGTTATTGCTTCTTGTTCAGCATAACTTAAAAATGAATCATTGTTCATATATTAAAGCGGAAATTTGTTGTGTCAAACCAAATTGTTTTGGTACGACATCTTATACTGAGTAAAATGAGACACCTTGGATGGAAGGTGATCTCGAAAGCCTTATGATAAGGTAGTGTGACATCAATGGAATAAAATTGACATAAATGGTAGGATGATATGCATACTCCTAGGATATTGGTGAGGCTGATCACCTACCAGATATCCAAAACTCAAATGGTTCTAAGTCATCAAAGACTGATAGAACTAAATGAAATATATGGTTCCTCTACAGAACCCTCAATATACATCATTGGCATCTTTCAAATCAAACACATTGTGTTTACATATTCAAATGAACTTGTTGAGCATTTGTCCTCTAAATTCGTCTATAACAATCCATAATCCATTTTTGTCCATTGTTCTTCATGTTCTTCATCCTTTATGCATAGGTACGGATTTCTTCTATTTTTGTTCCACTTTGATGTTATTAATGGCTTCTATAGTCTCTTAACAACAATATAAATGAAATACAACCAACAATAACAACCACAATCAACCACAAATCATCCACCAAGCATAAAAGCTTGAAAACCAAGAAAAACTTGAAAACTCAATGAAATCGAAAGAAAATCATTTGATGTTGAAGATTTACCTCTGTGAATCATTCCTAGATGTTATGAGACTTTGCTAGAGCTTGGCTTGAGTCTCTTTCTTCCTTCTTGGTTCACCCGAACCTCTCATTCTCTTCTTTTCTCCTTCTTCTTCTTCCTCCTCTCTTTTCCGGCGACCCTCTTCTCTTTTTTTGGCGAACTCCGGCGACTTCTTTCTCCTTTCTTTTCTGCAGCTCTCTCTCTCTCTCTCTCTAGCAGCTGATGGAATGGGAGTGAATGAATAATTGATTTGGGAGAATGGAGGTGTAAATTAGGGTGAAGTGGGATGAATGGGTGTGAGGCTCAAGGTGGCCAAATTTTCAAATTCTTGCCGGCAACCTCCCTTCTCTCTCCTCAATTTCCTAGCATCTGATTGGTTGATGGGTTTTGTTTGGTTCCCACTTGGAGTAACAAGCCAAAATAAAAACCCGAAAATACCAAAAATATATCCGAAAACTCCCACTTTTGTACCAAAACTGGTAAACAACTCTACCCAAAATTAAAATGGGTACTCCCATAGATTATTGGGACATATAAAAATAATAATTACGGGGTTTGCCCATTTATTCGGAACAGCCTTATCATAAGTTTCGGATACCAAATAAAACACGAACGGGCTCAAAACGAAAATCCGACACTTGAAAAAATTATCATTTCGCACACGTATATTACTGTAATTTATTAAGGTCGAAAAAGACACAAAAATATAATGGCATGAATAGTGCCTCGATAAGCGTGCCCCGTGAATAGTGATTTTGCGATTTTTCGCGAAGTCAATATATTCACCCTAACGACACTACAACACGTAAAATTCAACATATACACATATTCTAGGTTATAACACAACCTTTAAGCACAGAACACATAATAATATAAATAAAAATAAAAATTCATTTCATTCATACATAAACTAGGGTTACAAGGAAATTAAAATTCTCGATCGTTACAATCATCACTGGCCTCATTAGTTGGACTACCGACCTTGGGTATCAACAGATCTGATACAAGTGTAAGAATCTTTTTCAATGTGTCCCCGAACCTGAAGCTACCAGATTTTGGAATATAGATGGTTGCTAGTTAGGGTGGAACCTTCCTATAAGGATTTCTTTGTTTGGAATCACCAGAGTATCCTAGTCCCACTCTTCCCAATTGAGTGGGTATTTAGATTGGGTCTTTAATTCCTTGGCCATTTCTTCCTAATTCCTGGCTTGGTTGAAACTGACAGGTGATCATCTCTCAAGCTATTGACATTACTTCAGGAGATACCCTCGGTTTCAGAGCTAGAGATCCTATGGAACGGTACTGGGCAGTACTTACATCAAAAGCCTAAAAACTGGCTGGTTCGACCTCTTCGTCCAAACCAATTAGAGGAATATCTCCCTTGAGATGAGAAGGGCACTCGGGTTCTGCTGAAATGGTCACTAGATTCTCGTTGATAATGTATTTCAGTTGCTGGTGAAGAGTGGATGGAACTGCCCCGACCATATGGATCCATGGTCGTCCTAGCAACAGGTTATATTCGGCAGTGATGTTCAATACTTGGAAATAAATGTTGAAGGAATATGGACATATTTCCATGGGCAGTTTAATTTATCCAATGGTATCTCTCCTTGATCCGTCGAATGCTCTGACCACCATGTGGCTACTTCGAATTCGGTTGGGGTTGATCTTCATTCTTTCTAAGGTATCATAAGGGCAGATGTTCAGGGCTGATCCTCCATCAATCAGTACACCGCCCAATACATATCTTGAGGAAATCACCGTGATGTGTAGGGGTTTACAATGCTCGGTTCCTTCGGCTGGTATATCATCATCGGTGAAAGAGATTACTTTCACACGTAGCCTCTTCGGCATTGTGGTTTCGCCAAACTACTTTCACAGAAGGTATGACTTTATTTCTTAATACTTGCTCTTTCCTATCGATTATCTGAATAGGAATTTCCTCATACGTAAGATCTTTCTCTATTTGGACGGGCTCATAGGATATCACGTGCTTATAATCGGGCTTGTATCGTCGTAACACTGAAACGTGGAACACATTGTTGATATGCTCCAGTTCAGGAGGCAAGGCTACCTCGTACGCCACTTCACCCACTCTTCTCAACACTTTGAACGGTCCTATGAACCTCGGGTTCAACTTTCCCTTCTTTCCAAATCGTATCTTCCCTTTCCAAGGAGATACCTTCAGAAACACGTAACTGCCGATGTCGAAGTCTCTCGTCTGGCGATGTTAATCTGCATACTTCTTTTGTCTGTCTTGGGCTGCAACTAATCTTGCCCTAATCACTTTGACCACTTCTGCTGTCTGCTGCACCAATTCTGGTCCCAACAGTCGTCGTTCACCAACCTCATCCCAGCTTAATGGTGTCCTGCATTTCCTTCCGTAGAGGGCTTCATATGGCGGCATCCCGATACTTGCATGATAGCTATTGTTATAAGCAAATTCCACAAGTGGTAAATGGTCATCCCAATTTCCCTTAAAATTCATCACACAAGCTCTCAACATGTCTTCTAGTGTTTGAATTGGTCGTTCACTTTGTCCGTCAGTTTGAGGATGGTAAGCAGTACTTAGTCGCAACTGTGTTCCCATTCTCTCTTGCAAGCTCTTCCAAAAATTAGAAGTGAAGCGCGGATCTCGATCTGAGACAATTGACACTTGCACTCCATGTCGTGAAACAATTTCCTTTATATACAACTTAGCTAACTGGTTCAAATTAAATCTGATCTTTATCGGTAGAAAGTGTGCTGATTTCGTCAATCGATCCACGATAACCCAAATGGCATCATAACCCTTCTGTGTAACTGGAAGTCCTACCACAAAGTCCATAGTGATGTGCTCCCATTTCTATTCCGGTATATTTAGTGGTTGAAGTAACCCACTTGGTCTCTGATGTTCCGCTTTGACTTGTTGACAAGTGAGACATTTGCTGACGTACTCTGCCACTTCCCGCTTCATGTTGGGCCACCAAAAATATTGACGAAGATCCCGGTACATTTTCGTGCTTCCTGGGTGAACAGAATATGCTGAATTATGTGCTTCATGTAAGATCTTATCTCTTAATTCAGTCACGGCTGGCACCTACACTCGCTCTTCGTATCTCAAGATACCATCCTTATCCATTCGGAATTTCTCTTCCTCATTTTCTGCGATCCTTTTCTGTATCCTTTCACATTCTTCATCCTTTTCCTGTGCTTCTTTCACTTTGTCGAGTAACGTCGGACGAGCTTCAATTACGAATAACTTCTCCGTTGCCTCTGCCGGACCTTTCACTTCAATCTCCAGTTTCACCATTTCCAGTATTAACTCCTCGTGAGTTGTCAACATAAATAATTTCTCATTCCCCTTTCTACTCAATGCATCTGCTACTATGTTTGCCTTTCCCGGATGATAGAGAATTTCGTAGTTGTAATCCTTGATTAATTCCAACCACCTCCTCTGTCGCATGTTCAACTCTTTCTGTGTGAAAATATATTTCAGACTCTTATGATACGTGTATATCTCACATTTCTCCCCATAAAGGTAATGTCTCCAAATTTTCAATGCAAAGACGACGGCTGCTAATTCCAGGTCATGGGTAGGGTATCGCTTCTCATAATCCTTCAATTGTCGTGATGCATACGCAATAACCTTGTCGTGTTGCATCAACACACAGCCAAGACCCTTGTGTGATGCATCACTATACACTACAAAACCTCCCGTATCATCTGGTAAGGACAATACCGGTGCCTCGCTTAACCTCTTTTTCAACTCCTGAAAACTGTCTTCGCACTTTTCAGACCATACAAACTTCACCGTCTTTCTTTTCAGATTGGTTAGTGGGGTTGCTATCTTCAAAAAATCCTGGATAAATCTTTGATAGTACCCCGCTAATCCTAAGAAACTTCGTACTTCTGTCAGCGTCTTCGGTTGTTCCCAGTTATTAACTGCCTCCACCTTCGCAGGGTCCACTGAGATACCGTCTTTGTCGATCATATGCCTAAAAATTGCACCTTTTCCATCCAAAATTCGCACTTGGATAATTTCACGTATAACTTCTCCCTTCTCAGTGTCTCTAGCACTTTGGTTAGATGATCGGCATGCTCTTCTTCGGTCTTTGAATAAATCAAAATATCATCTATGAAAACTACCACGAACTTATATAAATATGGCTTTAGAACTCGGTTCATCAAGTCCATGAATGCTGCTGGCGCATTACTCAAACCAAAAGACATCACCAAAAACTCGTAGTGACCATATCTCGTCCGAAACGCAGTTTTAGGTACATCTTCTTTCCTTACTTTCAGCTGATGATATCCGGTCCTCAAATCTATCTTCGAGAAGTGTCTGGCTCCTTTTAGTTGATCGAATAAGTCGTCGATCCTTGGCAATGGATACTTATTCTTGATCGTTGATTTGTTCAATTCCCGATAGTCGATGTAGAGCCTCATCGATCCGTCCTTCTTTTTGACAAACAAAACTGGTGCTCTCCATGGGGACACACTTGGCTGAATACACCCATTGTCCAGCAATTCCTGAAGTTGTATCAACAATTCCTTCATCTCCACTGGCGCCATGCGATACGGAGCCTTCGAAATTGATGCAGTTCTTGGCACTAAGTCTATCGCAAATTCAATTTCTCTGTCTGGCAGAAGACCGGGTAATTCACTTGGAAATACATCTGGAAACTCTCTCACTACCGGTATATCTGTAATTTCTACCCCTCCTTTCTTTGTATCTACAATATAGGCTAAGTAGCCTTCGCATCCTTTCTTTAACAATTTCCTGGCCTGCATCATCGTGAGACAACACAAACGTCTCAGCGATGTACTACCATAAAATACTACCCTCGACTGGTTTGGGGTCTGAAGGTTCACACTTTTCTTCTGACAGTCGATCACTACCGCATGATCACACAACCAATCCATTCCTAATATTACATCGAACTCTCCCAACTTTATTGGGATCAAATCCACGCAAAAATTATATCCCATAATCTCAGCGCAACAGTTACGAAGAATAAACTCTACAGGAATTACCTCGTTATTCGCAATTTCTATACTCAAGGGATTTTCTAACTGTTCTTGGGGTAAATTCAACCGTTTAGCAAAATTTTCAGACACAAAGGAACGGGTAGCACCCGAATCAAATAATGTGCAAGCATTTATATTATTGATTGGGATAATACCTGACACCACGTCCTTAGCAATCACTGCATCCTCGACGGTCATGTTGAAGGTTCGAGCAGGGGTTCGGTTCGGCGGAGTCGGCTCTCCAACCATTACTTTGTTGCCTCCTCCTCGGTTACCGCTACCACCACTACTTCCTTTCTTCGGGCAATCTCTGAACTGATGCTCCTTTGATCCACAAGAATAGCATCCAAGGTTCTTCCTTGGGTTTGGGCAATGCGGTGCTATATGCCCTCCCTGGTTGCAGTTGTAGCAGACATTACGTCCCTTCCAGCACTCTCCCATATGATTTTTCCCACATTTTAAACAGGCTTCAATCTTCTTCTTAAATCCTCCCTGATTATTCCCCGTCTGATTAGTGTTGGTGTTGTTGCTGTTGCTGTTGCTGTCACCACCATCCCATTTTCTTTTTCCCGAGTTGCTTCCACCACTACTGCCACCTCCACGGTAGTCTCCTCCACTCTTTTTATTCTTCTTGTGTTGATTCAGGGCCTCAATCCCTTCTGTGATGATGGTTTTTTCTAGCAATGCACTAAAAGTTTCAATCTAAAGAACGGCTACCTTGTTATATATCCACGGTTTCAGCCCTTGTTCAAACCTTTGCGCCTTCAGCTCTTCAGTACTTACTTGAAGCGCTGCAAAGTGTGCAAGTTCATTGAATTTGGCGGCGTACTGAGCCACCGTCATGTCTCCCTGCTTCAGCTCCAAGAATTTTAGTACCATTTGCCTTTCCATGCTCTTTGGAAATAATTCTCGAAAAATAATTCTTTTAACTTGTCCCACGGTATCACTCCTTCACCTGCTCGTTGTTGGTTAGCTTCCCACCAATAATTTGCTTCCCCTTTCATCATATAGGTGGCAAATATTATTTTCTGGTCATCCCCCACGCGTGCGATAACGAAAGCCTTCTCCATTTCCTTCACCCAAGACTGGGCTTCAATCGGATCAGTCGTTCCCCTGAACTCAGGGGGGTCCTACGCTTTTGAAGTCTTTGAAACTTGTTATGAGTACTGTCAGCGGGTTGGGATTCACGGGTATCGCATTTCTCCTTTCCATTCTCTCTAGTATATCCGTTAACCGCTGCATGGGGTCCGTCGGACCTCCTCGATTGTTAACCGATCCCTCAGGTGTTGCTGGGGGTGGTACGTTGCGTCTGGGCCTCATTTTCTGCTAAACGTAAGAAAGCTTAATGTCATCATCTCATTATACTACGAGAATATCTATCATGAGTACTACAAGCAGACCACAAAGAGACATACTCTATTAGCAACTCGTAATGAAATATAGCTTCATTGTAAGGAATGAAAATACCTTTCACAACCCCCAGGACGCATCTTCCTAAGATCGTCCAAAACTCTACATGATTTTTATCTACCCTTATCCTCTATACATTTCCTAAGGTTATAGCCTAAAGGCCTCTCTCTAAAGGTTTATAACCTAAGGTTCTGATACCAACCTGTGACGCCCCCAAATCTGGGTCACCCGAACCGCGGACCTGGTTCGTCATTATCTAATACATACATCATACAATTTATAACTTACAGCGGAAATAAAGGAATATTTATATTGATATAACATAAATAATCCTGTCCCAAGTCTCGAAACCAAGACTACTCCAAAACATAACTTAATACATAAGGGTAATTAAGTCTTAATACATTACAAAAGTCAACGAGTCTTAGTACATAATCAAAATGGTAATCTTAACGGTACAAAGCTAATCAGTAGCTATGCCTTTGCCTTTATCCTTCCCTGAGCTTTCGCCACGTGCTGCACTAACTGAAAAGTTTTAAGGAAAGCAAGGGTGAGCAACAAATTTGCCCCACAAGTAAAATAGCAGTGAATAATCAATTGAATAACTTTATAGCTCATAGGAGTTAAAAACGAGATAGCTCAAGGAAATAAACAACTTCTTTATCACCATTGTAGTGGTCACTATGGACCAAAAGATTTTCTGAAGTATCCAAGGATTTCAAAATTTCCCAAGAAAATGAACTATTCAATACTGAGGTGCACCAAGGCACAAAGCTCTATTCTAGAATTACCAGAATTTCATCCGATAATCCACAAACAAACGGTACAATAGGTGATCAGCCTAGAGTACCTGGCGTTATGCATAAGCCTCACTTACTAATTACGCGCGTGTCAGTTCCCGACATTTATACAATTGCCCCTGCTATGAGGGTTGTTCTACTCAGCTTTACATGGGAATCCGAGCCAAAACAATTTGATCGGATAGCTTTACTTAACATCAACAATAGTTTGAGGACTTAACCTCACTTCAATAAACAAATCAACAAGTGTCTAGCCGAAGCAATTGGCTTTAACATAGCTTTCAACCAATTTATGGAATAATAAGCTTTAAGGCTCAACAACATGCATTATAGCATAGGTAGATAACTTGAACGAATGTCAAATCATTTGAATAATCATAAGAGTACTCGCACAATGAAATAAGTTTTGGAAGTTTAGAAAACTAGCTCAATTAAAAATAGTTGAGTAAGGAACTTGCAATAATATACAACATTTGTATAAAATAGGAAACTTGCCCAAATGTAAGGGTTGAGTGAGTTTAGGAAACTTGCATTCATAAGAATAAGCTCGCACAATAATAAAAGTTGTACGGGTTAGGAAACTTGCAACAAGATACAATACTTGCTCAAATACAATTTTGAGTAAGGTAAGAAACTTGCATTCAATATGTAGAAAGAATGAAGTTAGGGAACTTGCCTGGTGCGTCTGCTACAATATTACAACACACGCTCCTTAATATCCTACACAATTAGGTACATATTCACATACAATTAGTCACATACGGGATACCAAATATTTGTTTACACAACTCTATAATGTCTCATTCATATTAAAAATAAAATATTAAACAAGGTTATGTCCACTAGTTACGGCGTTACGACGCTTGCACGTCTGTGCGCCAAACTTGATTATTCGAACGCCCAAGTGACATGCCCTTTGCGTACGCCTACCACGCCCATTTGATTTATATAATACTCATTGGGTAGTGATGAGTATCATTATACTTCATAGCATTCATGTTTTAGAACTTAGAATAACATTTTACATTATCGGGAGCATTACATGTGCTTACGCGCATGCTTGACACCCTCCGATTGCCCCCAAATACACATCAGTCCTATAAATGGCCAATTCAGGCCATGCTACAGACCTCAAATTGTAAAACTTAAAGAATAAAAGTTGTAGGTATACTCGTTCTCTTTCCAAATCATCTTGATTCACCTCAATCCGAGTTCGTATGACAAAGTTATGCCCATTTTACTAAAGAACGTCGGAGCAGTTTTGCACAGTTTCATTACTAGCGTCGTAGGTGCTCAGAATGGCCTTGGAGCAGCGCTCTAGGCGCTCTTTCACAGTAGTTGGGCTCGTGGCCAGCGCCTAGCCAGCGCCTTAGGCGCTCGGCCTGAGTCTTCGACCCGTTTTGCTTCCCGGAATGCTCTATTTTTGGTGTTCTAGACCTATCTTGCTTCCAACCACTATAACTCCCACAATACACGCTCAAATTGGTCCGTTCCGGACTCTATGGACTCCTAAGACATAGGGATACAACATATCAAAAATTCAGAGCTATCCATTAAAATTAACATGTCCAAATCTTAGGCCAAAGTATCAACTCGTGCTATATTTTCGTGTTCTTGGTGTTCTTGGTGTTCTTCACAAAAATCATCACCAAAACTTTGTTTTAATCCCTTTTTACTCCATTCCAACTGGGTTAAACTCATAACCCATGGAAGTACAATATCACAATAATAAATAAACACAACAAATAAGGAATCAAAGCTATAATGTCCTCTAAATTCGTGTTTAACAGTCTATAATCCATTTTTGTCCATTGTTCTTCATGTTCTTCATCCTTTATGCATAGGTACGGATTTCTTCTATTTTTGTTCCACTTTGATATTATTAAAGACGTCTATAGTCTCTTAACAACAATATAAACGAAATACAACCAACAATAACAACCACAATCAACCACAAATCATCCACCAAACATAAAAGCTTGAAAACCAAGAAAAACTTGAAAACTCAATGAAATCGAAAGAAAATCATTTGATGTTGAAGATTTACCTCTGTGAATCATTCCTAGATGTTATGAGGCTTTGCTAGAGCTTGGCTTGAGTCTCTTTCTTCCTTCTTGGTTCACCCGAACCTCTCCTTCTCTTCTTTTCTCCTTCTTCTTCTTCCTCCTCTCCTTCCGGCGACCCTCTTCTCTTTTTCCGGCGAACTCCGGCGACTTCTTTCTCCTTTCTTTTCTACAACTCTCTCTCTCTCTCTCTAGCAGCTGATGGAATGGGAGTGAATGAATAATTGATTTGGGAGAATGGAGGTGTAAATTAGGGTGAAGTGGGAGAAATGGGTGTGAGGCTCAAGGTGGCCAAATTTTCAAATTCTTGCCGGCAACCTCCCTTCTCTCTCCTCAATTTCCTAGCATCTGATTGGTTGTTGGGTTTTGTTTGGTTCCCACTTGGAGTAACAAGCCAAAAGAAAAACCCGAAAATACCAAAAATATATCCGAAAACTCCCACTTTTGTACCAAAACTGGTAAATAACTCTACCCAAAATTAAAATGGGTACTCCCATAGATTATTGGGACATATGAAAATAATAATTACGGGGTTTGCCCATTTATTCGGAACAGCCTTATCATAAGTTTCGGATACCGAATAAAACACGAACGGGCTCAAAACAAAAATCCGACACTTGGAAAAATTATCATTTCGCACACGTGTATTACTGTAATTTATTAAGGTCGAAAAAGACACAAAAATATAATGGCGTGAATAGTGCCTCGATAAGCGTGCCCCGTGAATAGTGATTTTGCAATTTTTCGCGAAGTCAATATATTCACCCTAACGACACTACAACACGTAAAATTCAACACATACACATATTCTAGGTTATAACACAACCTTTAAGCACATAACACATAATAATATAAATAAAAATAAAAATTCATTTCATTCATACATAAACTCGGGTTACAAGGAAATTAAAATTCTCGATCGTTACAATCATCACTTGCCTCATTAGTTAGATTACCGACCTTGGGTATCAACAGATCTGATACAAGTGTAAGAATCTTTTTCAATGTGTCCCCGGACCTGAAGCTACCAGATTTTGGCATATAGATGGTTGCTAGTTAGGGTGGAACCTTCCTATAAGAATTTCTTTGTTTGGAATCACCAGAGTATCCTAGTCCCACTCTTCCCAATTGAGTGGGTATTTAGATTGGGTCTTTAATTCCTTGGCCATTTCTTCCTAATTCCTGGCTTGGTTGAAACTGATAGGTGATCATCTCTCAAGCTACTGACATTACTTCAGGAGATGCCCTCGGTTTCAGAGCTAGAGATCCTATGGAACGGTACTGGGCAATACTTACATCAAAAGCCTAAAAACTGGCTGGTTCGACCCCTTCGTCCAAACCAATTAGAGGAATATCTCCCTTGAGATGAGAAGGGCACTCGGGTTCTGCTGAAATGGTCACTAGATTCTCGTTGATAATGTATTTCAGTTGCTGGTGAAGAGTGGATGGAACTGCCCCGACCATATGGATCCATGGTCGTCCTAGCAACAGGTTATATCCGGCAGTGATGTTCAATACTTGGAAATAAATGTTGAAGGAATATGGACCTACTTCCATGGGCAGTTTAATTTATCCAATGGTATCTCTCCTTGATCCGTCGAATGCTCTGACCACCACGTGGCTACTTCGAATTCGGTTGGGGTTGATCTTCATTCTTTCTAAGGTATCATAAGGGCAGATGTTCAGGGCTGATCCTCCATCAATCAGTACACCGCCCAATACATATCTTGAGGAAATCACCGCGATGTGTAGGGGTTTACAATGCTCGGTTCCTTCGGCTGGCATATCATCATCGGTGAAAGAGATTACATTACTATTAAGGATATGGCCAATTAGGTGGCTGAATTTCTCCATGTCCATGGTCTTAGGGAGATGTGCCTCTTCCAAGACTTTGACCAGAATTATCCGATGATCTTTAGAGGCCAACACCAAGTCGAGGATGGAGATTTGGGCTGGAACTTCTTCAAGTTTTTTCACAACCTTTGCCTCATTATGTCCCATTTTGGTGAGGAATTCGACCATCTTTCCTTCAGATACTTTTCCAATAGGTTTCATTACAGGTTTTGTCGCTCGCTTCGGTAGATATAAAGAGTTACCTCTAGGCAAGACGGTTGTGCATTCGAATGTTTGCCCCATTTCTTTCCCATAATTCCAGGGAACTGACTTCAAGTTGATGACGGGATGTTGCGGTCTTGATGTTATCACAAGGGGTTCAGGAATCTTCTCTGCGCCACTTACTACTCCCCAAACTACAAGGGGTCCAGTTTATATGCTTTACAGATAAGTGATTACGACCACAACATCGTCTAAACATTTTATTTCCGATGGATATGATAAACCCTTCATTTCTATGGTATTTTCCCTAACAATAATAACCTCGATATTGCTTGTTATTCTTAGCTCCTCAGTTTTGATGAAATTTTAAATTTTGTGCTAGAGGACCCAACACTCTTCTGTGGCATGGTCAGGCAAATTTGAATGATACAGGTAAATCTTTGTGGGATCATATCTCTTCGATCAAGGATTTGTGGGTGGTAGCAGTTCCGTGACCTTTTCTCTGCTTATTAGTTAGTGGAATATTTCTTCCTTTGGCTGTCCCAAAGGAGTAAATTTTTTATTCATAGTCAATTTGTGGTTCTCCTTTTCCTTACTCAATAGTGTGGCTTCTCTGGCTATCTTATCTGCCCATCTTTCTTGTTCTTGGAGCCTTGCCTGATCCTCCTTGGTGAAGGGGACGACTTTGGGAGGAACTATAGATGATTTGGCCTTTGAGATTTGACTGATCATTTGTCGCGTGAGCTGGTGTTGATACACAATCAATTCGGCCAATTGACTTATCTGTATTTTAACCACTACTAATTCCTGTTCCACTGCATGCCTGCTTTCTGAATACTCCCCTCTTAGAGTATTTACCTTGGATTACCGAGGGTATTCTTCAACTTTCCTCAAATATTTATGGTTTCCAACGCACCCGGAACTAATCATATTAACCCCTTCCGTATTATGCTGAGGGAGAGGGTTAGTTTGAACATTGGGATGCTCTAGTGGCTTCACCACAATCTCTTCGCTTTCTATTCAGTTTTGAATCTTGTGTTTTAAAGACCAACAGTCTTGAGTGTCATAACCAGGAGATCTAGGATGGTATGCGCATCTCTTGCTGGGATCGTATCTCTTTCTTTTGGGATCAGCTGGTGGAGCGAGTTCGGTAATCTTCTTTTAAGCTAGCAATAAAACCAGTATATTCTCAAGTGAATCACCAAGAGGAGTGAATTCATGATTACGTCTATTTTCACCGGTTTTTTGTTGGATTTGAGTTTGATGAAATGTCGATTACTGCGGCTGAGGATGATTGCCTTGCATTTGAATGGGTGGAGTGTTGCTATTCCTTCGGGATTTCCTCTATAGCACTAGGGAGAAATCTTCTTCCTTTTTCTTGTGGCCCCTCTTGGGTGCATTCCCATAATTATCGGATTGGATGTACTCTGCAACGGCTTCCAATGCAGTAAGATCCTTGATCTTTTCGACTTTCAATCCCATCTCTACCACTTCTCCATGCTTTATCATTTCAAAAAATGGCTTGCCAATACCAGCCAACACCCTTTCATAATATGGAGCTTTTTGAATATTAATGAAAGTCATTACCATTTCGTTCTCATCAATGGGTGGGCTTACTTGAGCACCCATCCGCCTCCATCTCTAGGCGTAGTCCTAAAACGACTTATTGGGTTGCTTTTTGATCTTGATTATTTGATATCTATCCGGAGCCATTTGAGACTGAAAGTTGTACTGGTTTAGAAAAGCATGGGCTAATTCTTCCCTGCTGTGGATTTTGGAGTTGTCAAGTCGAGCATACCAAGTACTCGCTTCCCCGGTCAAACTTTTCTGAAAAAGGTGCATTCTAAGGCTTTTGTCTTCAGCATAAGACTCGAGTTCCCCTATGTATACTTTTAAGTGCGTGTAAGGGTCCCCCAATCCGTTATACTTCTCGAAGTCTGGTACTTAGAACTTGTCCAAATATCTGGCTCCCGAAAATATATATAGGTCAGAATATTTGACACTTCCGTAAGTCCCTATTCCTTTTATGGACCTTATGGCCTCTTCCATTTGTTTCACTTTCTTTTTTATCTCTCTATCTTCTTTATCATCCTGGACATTGATTACTTCTTTCGCCTAATCTTTATGCGCAGAGGCTTTGTTGTTCTTACTTTCGAACTGGAACACAGGAAGATGAACCTATGTGTCCATATTTTTGCTAGGAATTTGGTTGCCTCCCTGTGCAGAGGATTCAGGTTGATCTTTAGTCATCTTGCACTGTTCTTTCAGTAGATTAGTTATCTCAGCGATCTGCTTTTTAAAATTCTAGAACTCTTCTCGAGAAATGGGGATAGAATCTGGTGCAGGAATTTCAGCCATTTTGATAGGTGGTGTTCGAACCTTACGGGCTTGGAGTCTGGTTCTTGGACCAATCTACACAACTAATAGGACGTAGTTTAGTACTGAGGACTCCTAAAGACGGATGCATGTTAATGCAATGTTTGTTTTGAAGGTTTTTTAATCTTTTCCTGCAAAACAAATGGTTAGTAGGTCTTTGCTTATAGGATAAAAAGATGTTGGGTGAAATCGAATATGAATAACATTTTACATATAAGGAGTAACAGGGCATCAAGACACTTCCCATAACGTTGGGTTTATCTAAAGCTGACCTACCCTAGGGTTACTCTCGCGGGCTTTTCAGCATGAAGGTCCCTAGATCTTCGCAACTTACTCGATGAGAATGAATCCGATCTTTCAATTAGAGCGGATTTAAGTGGTGCTTTTCCTGAGCCTCGCGAGGGAACGCCCCCTTGAGTCCAGTAATCAACAACCGACGGGCTCGCCTCCTAGAGGAGGAATCACACAACATACATTCGCATACATTCATCGTGCCTCACCGCATGCATATGATGATATTGTGCAAATCACTAAATAAAGCAAGCAAGACATTTATCGCAACATTCATTTAAACTATTTACACCACACATAGATAAAAAAGGAAAACAACAAGAGTGAATGCGACTTAAGCACTCTAATATCCCTAGCAGAGTCGCTAGCTGTTGACGCTGGGAATTTTTCCTAATTTGTTGTTTCTACCTTTTTTAAGATTTCGATTTATTCATTTCTCTTAGAGGGTGATTTTTAGGAAAAAGCCGACAAAAATGCCGACGGGGTTTGGAAAGGTTGATTTTAAGGAAGGGCCAATTAGACAGAGTCCTATCACGCAAGAAATAGACATCTTTAACTGACACGAACTGCATTCCTTTTATCCAAGTGATTTACCGAAGCATCTTAGTAGGACTTTCTGAGTGAACAAGTAAAAGCAAAGTGTTTGCCTAATTCTATACTAGCAAGATATGCAAGTATACGCAGTCCACAAGTAATATAATGAAAGTAGAGTATCGTCCCACAGAGAAAAATTGAGTTTTTAATGACAATTTCCAATTTTAAATCAAATCAATTTTAGTAAACAAATGATCGATGATTTCCGAAGTTTTGAATTTAACTAATTAATTCTAAATTAAATTAGTACCACTAGTTTGAAAACAGATTTTTAAAGACTTAAGACTATAACTTCACTTAATGCTTTATTTTACTCAACACACTTCCCGTCGGATTATGCTAATTGTTTTGGATCGTTAACCAGGAATTCATCAATATTTATAACCATCTCTCAATGTTTTATAAATGACTCAACTCAAATCCACAATTGATAGACTCAAGTTAATCACCCTAGATAACTAATTCACTATATTTCTATGTGAATTACAATTAAAAAGGATTTAAAGTCCAGGTTCCCTATTTTGATTACATGCGGTGAATAGGTATATCTCTATCCTAAACACGAATTATGAATTCCATCGACAGCAGAAGACACAATCACATGCTATTATGGTCAGATCTAATTCTATACTTCATCTCTCGAATTCATATAGAATATCCCAGTAATTATTGGCCAGATAATTAAGCAATTCAGCACAAACCATAATAAACAATCCAAAAGTAACTAATCATAATATTCCAGGAAGCATGCTATTTAAAACTACGCATTAAGATCCATTATAGCCTTAAAAGAAATTTAATTCATAATTAAACTAGAATTCATCATCCACAAGTTTAATAACATCAAAAGTTTAGAGTAGAAAGAAAAGAAAAGAAACACTGTGAGCAATCCTTCAATCTCTGTCCTGCACCTTCTCACTTTCTCCTTGCTATTAACTTGCTTTAGTCTTCCCAAATTGCTCTAACTAGGTTTTTCTAATCGTAGACAGAGCAACAACCAACTAGAAAACATCTATTTATAGTATCTGATAAATCCCCTAATTAATTACAAAGTCTCAAACCCAAGTTCAAATCAAATCCATTTAAAACTGCTGAAAAGTCGAAATTGCCCCCACTCGAACCGGCGCGGCCGCGCTTGAATTATGCTTGAAAGGCGCGCGGTCGCGCTACCCTGGCAGCGAATTTTTTTTTAAGTCCTGGAGATAGGCGCGGCTGCGCTGCACCCTAGTTCATTTTGGGCGCAGCCGCGCTGCTCTGCTACCTCAGCAATTCAGCATCTGCAACAGCAACATCTCTCCAATTCTCGCTAAGCCAATTCCCAACACGTGCACCCTACAAAAACACATAAAATGCATGAAAAGTGACTATATAACATGGAAATAAACAATAATTCGCATTCATTAGCATCCGATTCGTAGGTATAAAACCTACTCATCAAATTCCCCCAAACTTAAACTATTGCTTGTCCCCAAGCAATACAATGCGATATAACTAACACAATGCAATATAATGCCATGAATGCACAAATAACTACCATGCCTAAGAATCCAACCAATAACCAGTATAAATATTAACTGTATGCCTCAGAGATAGCAACAACTAACTTGAACAGTAAATCCAGTCAATAGAAACTAATAACCCCAATCAATCAAACAATAGACACCTATCATCACCCAAGTCGTGCATGTGTGTTCATCAATCAAGCTAACTGACCAAAGTTCAAAATAAAGCCGCATAACCAACTCTATAACAAGAATAATCTATTTTCACTTCAATTCAAGCAAATACAACAAATCTAACCAAAGTCAAGCAAATACTGAGCATGAAGGTTCTAACAAGGCTTATTCCTAACTTTATTCTTCCACGAGTGCGTTTTACGCTCCATCTCGTATTTATGCTTAACTGTGCAATGTCAAGTTCCCTTAGGCTTTTCAAAATCACCCATGTAGCGAGCGTTCAATCAATGAATCCCAAACCAGACGGCTTCAGGGACACTAGGTGTTAAGACACCCCTAAGGATCTAATTACCCGAGTGATAGAGGCCACAGAACCCAACTAGTCAACGCATTTATTGTATTTTTTCTTCTCTTTCTTTTTCTCTTTTTTTAGCCTTAAAAGAAACCCCCAAACTCAGCCTCTACCCTATTCAGCCTTCTTTATTGATTCACCTAACAATGTTTTTCCCAATTCTCATGTAAAAATCAGTTATGCAACCCTTTGAACCCCAGCAGTCAAATTAATCAAATTATCTGTGCTAACCAATAACTCAAGTTAACAGGCATAATTACTCTCATGATCAAAATTATTTCATCCCTAACGACTTTCACATTGTCCAAGCTAACACAATACCCATCTCATCATTGGCCGAGCCAAAATCATACCAACTAATCAATTGGATTCATACAAACAAACTAAATGCACCTAACACAACCAAACTAAACTATGCAAGATAATAATATGCCAACATACTAACAGATAAAATGCACGAACTCAACAAACATGCTTAAACAAAAACCTAAAAGAACTCCCCCAAACTTAAAACAGACAATGCCTTCATTGGATAAAACAATAAAAGAAAAGGAAAAGGAAAGAAAAACTCCCCTAATCCGAGGTAGCAGCATCTGCATCCTCCCCATCTGAAGGTGTGTCCGGAGGCGGATAAGTGGAGGCTGCACCAAACGTTTGGAATTGGACTTAAACGCCCAACTGAGAAAAGGCCTGCGAGAAACTGTCTGAAAGCTGAGTGGAGAAAGAGCGAAGCTCGGTTATACTCGTGTGTATAGCATCCATCCTTCGAGTCATACGCCTCTCCATACGATCCAATCTAGCCTGAGATATATGAAATGGTTGTTCGGGTTCGGCCACTGGCTGATCAGATGCCTCCTCACTCTCACTGTAATCCCGCAATAAAAAACCTGCACCACGGGTATGAGAAGGAGCTCCATCCCAAACCTTGTACTTAGCAATAGTCGCATGATCAATCGTGTTCATCGGGAGCTGCACAGGCTCACTATCAGCCCATTCCACCCCAGCAGCCGAGCATAGACGCGTGATCACTGATGCATCAGGGAGACCGCCTGATGTACCACCCTGAAGGTATCGGCGTATGGACTGATGGATAACATACCGCACATCAATCGATTTTCCTTGCATAATTCCATATAGCAAAATCACCCGATCCTTGGTCACGTCGTTTTGATGCCTGGTTGGCATGAGATTGACACAAATAAAGTTGTACCAGGCCTTGCCATAACGACTCAAGGCTGTGTGAGGAAAGTGGAGTTTCTGATCCGTCCCTTGCTTCGTAGTCCAAACTGTACCCAGCTTGCACAAGATGTTCTTTATTCTCTCTAATTTAGTGTCCCAATTCGTAGAGTGCAAGCTTTTCGGATCGGAGTGGTGAATAGAAGGCAAGTGATAGATGGCATTGATACTCTTGCTATCGTATGGCACCTGGCAACCGCACAAAAGCAGTCCCGTCCTTAGTAATCTTCGCGTTAGCATAGAATTCTTGCACAACTGAAATCGAGGCTGCCAATGGTGTTTCAACAAATAACAACCAACCCTTCGCTCGGATCATGTGCATCATTTGACCATCTAAATCTAGATCAGGCTTTAGCCCACGTTCTAAGACAAACGTCTTCCCAAGCAAAACCTTATGATAGAACTCCTCAGCCTCTGCAGAAACAAACCTACTTCTATCGAAATCCACAGATGCATCATGCATTTGAGAACTAGACGATTCTCCACGTGGTCTCTTAGAAGCCATGATAAATCAATCCCAATACACGACACTGTATAGACTCCCCCAAACTTGACAGATACCACACTAGGATTAACTCAATCAATTCCAATCAATACACTTGCATGCACAGTATAATCACAATCAACAGTCCCAAGACAATGCAATCCAAGTCTAAAATCTGACAAGTAGCACTAAAACCTTGAAACAAAACAAAACCCTAAGCCACAATGTACTTACTGCGTTCAGAACCACTACAATTCCTTGTTATCCCACTTTGATACACTGAAAACCTCCTTGAAACACATTATGATGGTTGGATGATTCAGAATTGAGGGTTTGTAGAGGGGAGTAGGCTATATATGATGTCAGTTTGGAGAAAGAATGGAGATGAAGAGGAAATTGAATTTAGGGTTTGTAATGGGTAGTGTTTGATTTGGAGACAGAGATTATTTTGGTAGGATTTGGTTTTGGATTCGGAATTGGAAAAGAAGAAGGGAAAGAGCCGGTTATTAGAAGGAGAGGTGATGAAGAATGGGACTCCAAGCGGGTTTAAACTGGATTTTAAAACCTGGGATCCGATCGCGGCGCGGCCGCGCTGGAATTTGACTTGAGTTGGGCGCGGCTGCGCTAGTGTGCCAGCGGAATTTTTTTTAGCTCTGAGATTTGGCGCGGCCGCGCTGCTTTTTTTCATAATTTGGGTGTGGCCGCGCTAGTGTACCAACTGCAACTTTTTGATTTCTGAAGCAAGGCGCGGCCGCGCTTGATTTCTTCACACTTAGGGCGCGGCCGCGCCGGCCTAAATGTTTGGAATTGAACTGTAAAGCCGTTCTTTTGGATTCCTTCATGTGCAATCATTGATGTATGACCTGTAAGAAATAAAAACCAAGAAACAAAGCATCTAATTACTACAAGATAAAAACTAAACTAAGTCTAACAATTAGTCCTAAAAATCACAAAATTTTAACTAAAAGCAATTAAAAATTGGGTTGCCTCCCAACTAGCGCTTGATTTAAAGTCTTTCAGCCTGACTACTCCCTGTTTGAACTTTAATCGGCAAGAGTGATTGAGGTTTTCTGGCGATCGACATCACCACCCCAATAATGCTTTAATCTTTGACCATTGACTTTGAATGACTCTTCCGGATTGTTTGCAAAGACTTCAACGGCGCCATGAGGGAATGCTTGTTTGACGATGAAAGGACCCGACCACCGAGACTTGAGCTTCCTTGGAAATAATTTCAGTCTAGAGTTGTATAGAAGCACTGCTTGTCCCGGTTCAAATGTCCTGTTGATGATTTTCCGATCGTGCCACTTCTTGACTTTTTCCTTGTATAGCTTTGAGTTCTCATATGCTTGTAACCAAAATTCGTCGAGTTCATTAAGCTGAAGAAGTCTCTTTTCCCCAGTAGCCGCGAGATCAAAGTTTAACTTTCTGATGGCCCAATATGCTTTATGTTCCAGTTTAACCTGTAGGTGGCACGCCTTTCCATAGACTAGTTGGTACGGTGACATGCCAATGGGCATCTTATAAGCTGTCCGATAAGCCCAAAGTGCATCGTCCAACTTTGCTGACCAATCTTTCCTACTCGGATTAACGATCTTCTCCAGAATTCTCTTCACTTCTCTGTTTAAAACTTTGGCTTGGCCGCTAGTTTGGGGATGGTAAGCGGTAGCAATTCGATGGTTTACCCCATACTTAGCTAAGAGAGCCGTGAAATACCTATTGCAAAAATGACTCCCTTCATCACTGATAATTGCTCTTGGGGTGCCAAAACGTGTGAAGATGTTTTTCTGTAGAAATTTAAGAACCACCTTGGCATCATTAGTCGGCAATGCACTTGCTTCCACTAATTTAGAGACATAATCGACTGCCAAAAGGATGTAGAGGTTGTTAAAGGATGATGGGAATGGGCCCATAAAATCTATTCCCCAAATGTCGAAGACTTCAACTTCTACAATGGCATTCAAGGGCATCTCATGACGCTTGGAAATATTTCCCACCCTTTGACATCTATCACATCTTTGCACGAAGTGGTGGGTGCCCTTAAACAACGTTGGCCAGAAAAATCCTGCCTGTAACACCTTGGTCGCTGTCTTTTCGCCTCCGTAATGACCTCCATATAGCGAATCATGACAATGATGTAAAATACTCTCGATTTCACTTTGTGGCACACGCCGTCTAATCATCTGATCGGCACAATATTTGAACAGGAATGGCTCATCCCACATGTACCTTTTTACATCATGTAGAAACTTTTTCTTTTGTTGGCTGGTCAAATCAGGAGGAAGTACATTGCTAACCAAATAATTGACAAAATCGGCATACCATGGGACTTCTGAATGGATCACAAACAACTGCTCATCTGGAAAGAACTCATTGATCACCTTTTTATCTCCCTTGACGTGGTCGTTGTTTTCTAATCTCGAGAGATGATCTGCCACTTGATTTTCCGTCCCCTTCCTATCCCGAATTTCCAAATCGAACTCCTGGAGTAGAAGTATCCATCAAATCAGCCTTGGCTTCGCATCCTTCTTCGAAATCAGATATCTTATGGCAGAATGGTCAGTGAACACCACCACCTTAGTTCCAATTAAGTACGACCGGAATTTGTCAAATGCATACACGACTGCTAGCAACTCCTTCTCGGTAGTCGTGTAGTTGAGTTGGGCATCAGACAGTGTTTTGCTAGCATAATAAATGGCATGAAAAATCTTTTCCTTTCGTTGGCCCAAAACAGCCCCAATAGCATAGTCGCTAGCATCACACATTAGCTCGAACGGCCTCGACTAATCCGGTGCTATGATTACAGGCGTTGTGGTCAATTTCCTTTTCAACAATTCAAAAGCTGCAAGACACTCATCATCAAACTTAAAGGGCACATCTTTCTCCAATAGGCTATATAAAGGCTTAGAGATTTTAGAAAAGTCCTTTATGAACCTCCTATAAAATCCGGCGTGTCCTAAGCAACTTCGTATTCCCTTGACTGTGGTTGGTGGAGGTAGATTTTCTATTGTCTTCAGCTTGGCTCGATCTACCTCTAACCCGTTTGACGACACCTTGTGCCCAAGAATGATCCCCTCTTGCACCATAAAGTGGCATTTTTCCCAGTTGAGCACTAGATTAGTTTCGACGCATCCTTTCAAAACCAGGACCAGATTTTCCAAACAACTATCAAAGGTATCTCCAAATACTGAAAAATCGTCCATGAATACCTCCATGTTGCGTTCGACCATATCTGAGAAAATAGCCATCATGCATCTTTGGAATGTTGCTGGTGCATTACAGAAGCTAAAAGACATCCTTCTGAAAGCGAAAGTACCATAAGGACACGTGAAGGTAGTATTTTCCTAATCTTCGGGGGCAATCACTATCTGATTATAACCTGAGTAGCCATCCAATAAGCAATAAAACTCGTGTCCAGCCAGTCTATCTAACATCTGATCAATGAAGGGTAGAGGAAAGTGATCCTTGCGGGTCGCCTTGTTTAGTTTCCTGTAATCCATACAAACCCTCCATCCGGTCACTGTCCTTGTCGGTATCAATTCATTATTTTCGTTTTCTACCACCGTCATACCACCCTTTTTCGGCACGCACTGGACTGGACTCACCCAACTGCTATCAGAGATGGGGTAAATGGTACCTACATCAAGCCACTTCAAAATTTCCTTTTTCACCACCTCTTTCATGATTGGGTTCAGCCTCCTTTGTTGCTCTATTGTTGGTCTGGCATCGTCTTCCAAAATGATCTTGTGCATACAAAATGATGGGCTAATCCCTTTAATATCCACGATGGTCCAACCAATTGCTGATTTATACTCCCGGAGAACACGTATCAACTTACTTTCCTGCAATTCATTAAGTACAGAAGCAATAATAACAGGCAAAGTAGATGATTCACCCAAATAAGCATACCTCAAATGGCTAGGTAAAGGCTTAAGTTCAAGAGTATGAGGTATTTCAAGAGATAGCTTCAAGCGCTCTAAGGATTTGTCAGTAAGTTCCAAAGGTTCATAGGGGATCTGAAATTTGCGTACTCTCAGCACTGTATCTAAAATGTGAAGAGACTCCATCATCTCTGGGTCATCCATGTCAGCCTCCCCTAATAAAACAGATTCCAACGGATCCTCAGTCAAATTCCTCAAAAACTCGTCATCCACCACTTTTTCTACCACATCCAACCGGAAACACTCTTCCTCATCTGTAGGAAATTTCATGGCTTTGAACACATTGAATGTCAGTTCTTGGTCTTGCACCCTCATAGTCAATTCTCCTTTTTGCACATCTATAAGTGTTCTTCCCATTGCCAAGAAAGGTCTCCCCAGTATGATAGGAATGTCTTTGTCCTCCTCATAGTCCAAAGTGATGAAATCGGCTGGGAATATGAATTTATCCACTTTTACCAAGATGTCTTCCACGATACCTCTAGGATATGTAACCGACTGATCAGCAAGCTGAAGAGAGATGTTGGTCGGTTTCGGTACAGGTAGACCCAGCTGGACATATATCGATAAAGGCATAAGGTTGATGCTCGCACCCAAATCACACAAACATCTGCTGATTGATAAGCTGCCAATGGTGCAAGGGATAGTGAAACTACCCGGATCCTTTAACTTCGGTGGCAACTTCTTCTGCAATATAGCACTGCACTCTTCAGTCAATGCTATTGTTTCATAATCCTCCACCTTTTTCTTCCTCAACAAAATTCCTTTCATGAACTTGGCATAGCTCGGCATCTGCTCTAAAGCCTCGGCAAACGGTATGTTGATTTGTAGCTTCTTAAAGACTTCAAGTAATTTGGAGAATTGTTTGTCTAATTTCTGCTTCTGAAATCTCTGCGGATATGGAACAGGAGGGTATACTACTGCTTGCTTTGCTTTCTCCTTTTCTTTCATCTCAGTTTCCTTTTCTTTTTCTACCAATTTCTCTGCAGGAGCTGGGACTGGGGATGGGCACGGCTGCGCTGCCTCCCCTTGTATTTCAGGCGCGGCCGCGCTGCTCTGCTGGAGTTGCTTCCCACTTCGAAGTGTTACAGCTTGACATTGTTCTTTACCATCTCTCTTGGGGTTAACTTCTGTATCACTTGGAAGTGCTCCTTGTGGTCGATTGTTCAAGACTTGAGCCAACTGTCCCAGTTGATTCTCCAAGTTCCTAATTGACACTGTCTGGCTCTTCACATTCAAATCTACCTGAGTTAGCAGCTTATCTTGATCATTCATTCTTTTCTCAGATGTTGTGATAAATCTTGCCAATAACTCTTCTAAATTGGGTTTTCTTTCTGCATGTTTTGGAGCTTGGTTCTGAAAACCCGGGGGATTCTGTGATCTTGGAGCGGGATTTTAAACCTGAGTGTTATTGCTCCATGAGAAACCCGGATGATTTTTCCACCCCGGATTATATGCATTCTAATATGGCTATTGCTGTCGGTTATAGCTCCCCAAATACTGTACCGATTCCGAATTAATGGCACAATACTCCGTTGGATGTGCACTTGCACATAGCTCACACACATAAGCCGCTTGTTGGACCTTCGACTCCGCCAAAGCTTCAATCTTCTTGGACATGGCCGCCATCTGAGTTGTTAGTGCCGTAACCGCATCTACTTCCAAAACTCCAGCTACCTTTTGGTGATTCAACCTTGACGTCGGCCATTGATAGTTATTTGCAGCCATAGTCTCTAACAAGGTGAAAGCTTTATCAAAATTCTTATCCAATAGTGCTCCCCCCGCAGCTGCATCTATAATTGTTCGAGTGTTACTACTCAACCCATTGTAAAATGTCTGAACCTGCAGCCACTTGGGTAACGCATGATGTGGACATCTTCTCAATAACTCTTTGAACCTTTCCCAAGCCTCGTATAGTGACTCTCCATAACTTTGCTCAAAAGTAGAAATCTGGTTTCTCAACTTAGCAGACTTAGCCGGTGAAAAGAATTTTGCTAGGAATTTCTGAGCCAAGTCATCCCAAGTTGTGATGGACCCCGGTGGAAGTGAGTACAACCAACTCCTTGCTTTATCCCTTAGTGTAAACGGAAACAGACGTAGTCTCACCGCATCATCAGTTACATTGGGATATCTGAATGTATCACAAATCTCAAGAAAGCTAACCAGGTGTTCATTAGGATCATCGTTGGCTAATCCCCCAAACTGTACTGCATTCTAAATCATCTGAATTGTACCCGACTTGATCTCGAAGGAATTAGCAGTGATGGCTGGCCTCGTGATGCTTGACCTGATTTCATCAAGCTTAGGCATTGCATATTCCCTCAATGATTTCTGTTCTTCGTTAGCCATTTTTTCTTTCTCGATTGTCTCACGGCAAAACTTTCTTAACTTGCGTAACTTGTTTTCAAGATCGTCTTCACTCTGCACAAGTTCCGACT
Organism: Aralia elata; assembly: GCA_034770075.1. Taxonomy (NCBI): domain Eukaryota; kingdom Viridiplantae; phylum Streptophyta; class Magnoliopsida; order Apiales; family Araliaceae; genus Aralia; species Aralia elata. Next base: position 48,954,963 of record CM068379.1, read on the forward strand.
GCTTTGATCGTGTTTGCATAAACAAACTGAGATCACCTGAAACAGGAAGTAACAAGAAAAACAATATTTAACTAAAACTGAATTAATTAAATTAAAACTTGAAATTATAGGCACAATAATTCCCCGGCAACGGCGCCAAAAACTTGTTTGCCTAATTCTATACTAGCAAGATACGCAAGTATACGCAGTCCACAAGTAATATAATGAAAGTAGAGTATCGTCCCACAGAGAAAAATTGAGTCTTTAATGACAATTTCCAATTTTAAATCAAATCAATTTTAGTAAACAAATGATCGATGATTTTCGAAGTTTTGAATTTAACTAATTAATTCTAAATTAAATTACTACCACTAGTTTGAAAACAGATTTTTAAAGACTTAAGACTATAACTTCACTTAATGCTTTATTTTACTCAACACACTTCCCGTCGGATTATGCTAATTGTTTTGGATCGTTAACCAGGAACTCATCAATATTTATAACCATCTCTCAATGTTTTATAAATAACTCAACTCAAATCCACAATTGATAGACTCAAGTTAATCACTCTAGATAACTAATTCACTATATTTCTATGTGAATTACAATTAAAAAGGATTTAAAGTCCAGGTTCCCTATTTTGATTACATGCGGTGAATAGGTATATCTCTATCCTAAACACGAATTATGAATTCCATCGATAGCAGAAGACACAATCACATGATATTATGGTCAGATCTAATTCTATACTTCATCTCTCGAATCATATAGAATATCCCAGTAATTATTGGTCAGATAATTAAGCAATTCAGCACAAACCATAATAAACAATCCAAAAGTAACTAATCATAATATTCCAGGAAGCATGTTATTTAAAACTACGCATTAAGATCCATTATAGCCTTAAAAGAAATTTAATTCATAATTAAACTAGAATTCATCATCCACAAGTTTAATAACATCAAAAGTTTAGTGTAGAAAGAAAAGAGAAGAAACACTGTGAGCAATCCTTCAATCTCTAACCTGCACCTTCTCACTTTCTCCTTGCTATTAACTTGCTTTAGTCTTCCCAAATTGCTCTAACTAGGGTTTTCTAATCGTAGACAGAGCAACAACCAACTAGAAAACATCTATTTATAGTATCTGATAAATCCCCTAGTTAATTACAAAGTTTCAAACCCAAGTTCAAATCAAATCCATTTAAAACTGCTGAAAAGTCGAAATTGCCCCCACTCGAACCGGCGCGACTGCGCTTGAATTATGCTTGAAAGGCGCGCGGCCGCGCTACCCTGGCAACGAATTTTTTTTATGTCCTGGAGACAGGCGCGACCGCGCTGCACCCTAGTTCATTTTGGGCGCGGCCGCGCTGCTCTGCTACCTCAGTAATTCAGCATCTGCAACAGCAACATCCCTCCAATTCTCGCTAAGCCAATTCCCAACACGTGCACCCTACAAAAACACATAAAATGCATGAAAAGTGACTATATACCATGGAAATAAACAATAATTCGCATTCATTGGCATCCGATTCGTAGGTATAAAACCTACTCATCACAAAGCCTAGCAGCCTAGTGATATCTTTGGCCTAGTCATTTCATAGAAGCTTCTTGGCAAGCACTCTTTCGAAAGCCTAGTGAATGAAGCGCTAATCGGCAAACATGAGCAGGCAAAAGCAACAAACAAATCATGAATCCAATGAACAAGGGAATATTTAAATGGATGTACCAACTCATCCGGATTTTAAGATTTTTTGCAATCGAGATAGAGGCCCTAAATGTGACTCCGTAAAATTGGTCTTGAAACCGAGATTTATAGAGTTCAGAGGATTGCTTAAGCGAGAGAAAGGTGTTAGGCACCCCCCCCCCCGACTTCCGTGAAAACACGTTACCAGATCTTGATGTTTTCCTAAGTATGAGGTTTATGTGTGTGTGTGTGTTTGATTTCAATAAAGTCTACCTAGCTTTGAGTCGAAATTGTGGGAAGTACATTATTTTGAAAGCCACTTAAAACCTCTTTGAGTCTATGCACGAAGGATTTGATTCGAGGAAAAGGTTCATTTAAGCTTTTATTTTTTCGAGTAAAGCCTTTTGGGGTGACGTTTTGGAAAACACGATTTTTAAACCCTTCGCTAAATAGGAATCGAGATTTTTTGTTACGTTCAATTTTATTTTGAGGTTGTCTTACTAACCTGGAGCAATTGATTTTAGAAGATCTTTGTCGTTTTGGTTTAAAAATTATTTTTGATGATAAACGGAAAAAATCAAACATCGAAAAGTGGTCGGGGACCACTCGTGGGCATGGAAGCTATCTCAATAACCCCGAACACCCACAACACAATTTTTCACTATTATGAAGCCTTAAATCCAATTTTCACGGGATGGAACCCTCAATACCATTTTAAGGCCCAAAATTACATATATAACAAGATCACATCTCAACATTACAACCGAAAAAATGTCCATCGTGGGAATTACGTCAAGATGCATTAAACACGGGGTTTAAGGCCATAACTCCATTTCTAGGCTCACATACTTAAAATCCCAACAAGACAAAATAAAGATATACAGTCGATGACGATGACGTAAGAAAAGGGCTCTTGAGGACCTTAATCTTTAATCGAACAATCGAAACCAACATATTGAGGGGCCACTATGCATCGTCGAGATCTAGCCAAAAGGATCTAAGATCTAGGAAAACGAAATCCAAAGATTTAGATTCTTGTAGATCCGTTGATGACATATGCAGGATTTAATCGACAATATATCACAAACTAGCTATCAGGTGATTCAATTTGTTAGAATCCCTTGACAGTGGGTAGGTGAGACCCCCTCATCACTGGATATGGATCTAGGATTGTACGGGGTAAACCATAGTAAAAATAATCAGCTCTCAATAAAACAAATTGAAATAAGAGAGTCAATCTCAAAATAAACGCAATAAATTACAAAGGGACATCATCGGGTGACTAGGAGGAAATTGCATTCGTGAGAAATCCCCTCTAGCCACCCTAGTCCAAATATCAAGCTTTAATGGACTATGAAGATCTCAAATATTGAATTTTTACAATACAAATGAATTCAAATCCCAAGATGAATACAATATATATTAGATCTAAGCCAAATCTATGTTATAAACATAAAAATATTGAAACTTTCACCTTAGGGTGAGAGAATAATGCCTCTTTAAGCTTTAAATTGAGAGATCCTATAACAATCTAGCAATGAATATGATGAGATTTAGTAGATCTAGATTGATTCTAGTATTTCTCTCCCTAAGATTTCTTTAACTTCTCTTTAAATTCTCTCTTTTTTCACAAAATTTTGCTCTCCCTCTACAAATCTACTAAAAATGGCCTTATATAGTCTCCGGGCTTGGCCACAGCTGTACCTGCTGCTAATCCCATGTGGGGCCCACTTGCCTCGAATTTTGTGTCGCGCAGTCGACTTTTCATCTTGTTCGCTGAAATGTTCGTAACTTTCAATTCGGGAAGAGCTGGGATACGTGCCATACCATTCCGAAAAGCTCTTTCCGAGAGCTACATAATGACATAAAGTTTGGCTAATTCCAGGTCCGGAAAGATAAAGTAAAATGCAAAAATAAATCTTCCCATAGATGCCAACCAGTCAACTGTCATGCCTCACGTAGTTCGTCATTCAATGGTCGTTGTGACAGCTTCATATATTCATTTTGAGCCTTACAATTCTCTGTTTTGAAATCCTTGTCATTAGAGTAAAATGACGTTTTTGCCCTCCCGCCAAGGTTAGGTAATAGAATACCAAATTTCGGGTGTCTACACATATATCAATAAAATATACATTTGATGAATTAAATATTCTATATATATATTAATATCATTTAATGGACAATTTTAGCTTGCATAAAATCCAATTCTAAATTCAAATAAACTCTTTATTTTAATTTTAAATAATTTAAAATTAGAATTAATTTTTGAAATAAAATTGTACAATTTAAATTAAATTCTAAGTGAAAACTAAAATTTAATTTCAATTTTAAACTATTTAAAACCTTAGAGCATAATTTAAATCTTAATACAATTTAAATTTCAAAAATTAATATTACAAAAAAAGAACAATGTCAACTGTTGATCAAAAATATTTAAAAGAAATAATCAAACAAGCCTTCAAGTTAAACTTCAAAATCAGAATTATATAGTTTACATATTAAACATGCTGATTTTCAATCAAAATAACTTATGGTGTAGTGGTAAGGCTTGTAAGATAATGAGCAAGAGATCAAGGGTTTAAAACCCTCTAGCAACCAATTTATATTTTTTTGACTTTGACCAACGATTTTTTAAAAAAAAAAAAAAAAAATCTGCTGTATCAAAATTAATTTTTCAACATAGAAAAATGATTTTACATAAACAGTTATGCTCAATTAAATTATATCAAATCTATATTAGCATATGCAGGGAAAGAAAATAATTAATAATTCACATAAGGATAACTCTAATGCCACTGTTGTTGCAGAAAATATAATCACACACAATTATATTGATGTAAAACGCGGAAGCATGATATAAATCATATTTAAAAAAATTCTGCAATCCCAGGAATCACCTTTATGCGTTATTATTAACTGAGGAAGGTTTAAAATCATACCGTATGAAGACAAATTAACTCTTGATTTGATCTCCAAGTTTCAATTATTCGTTCCTTTGCGCTCCTTCAATTCCACGGATCAAACGCAAGTTGCTCAGTGTGTGTAGCACTCCAAAGGTGATCCACCAAGAGAATATAGATGAAGAAGAAGTAATTTAGATTTATGAAAAACTCTATGGTGGTTAGTCTTTTTTCTCTCTATCTTTCATAAACTATTTAAGCTTGAGAGAATAATAGTAGTAGTGTAGTAGTATAGTAGTGTCAATGTAATAACCGAGATTAGCATGTACTTAATGTATATTATTTAAATAAAATTTATGTGAAATTTGTGTGAATAAATAAATGTGTATATGTGTTATTTATATTTAATTACATATATGTGATGAAATGTAAATTAGTAGTTGGTTTAAACTAAATTAATTGTTTAAACTAACAAAAGGAGCTAACACCTTTACTAAATCAAGCCAAGTAGAAAAGAAGTTAAAACTCGAAAGTGAGTTCAGAGTGAAATTTGGAGACGCAGACTAGATATTTGAGTCTGGAACGTCGGAATTAGTAAGAATAGACTATAAACACAAAATGTATCGGGGTTGACTTTTTTGGTCAAAGTAATCGGTTAACTTTTTCAGTAAAAAGTCAAACCAGAATTTCGGGATTGAATTTGGCGAAATGAATATTTTCACGATGTTCGGAACGTCGATTTTAGTAGGAAATGACTGTAGACATGAAAAAGTTAATTTTCGGATGACAAATTAGCCAAATGGGTAATTAAATGATTAAAATAATTTAAAAAAATAAAAAGAAAAAATCAGCTGATGGGGTGGGCCCCACGTGACTGTTAAATCTAGACGAATTGGAGGACAAAGGAGAGAGAAACGTGTTTGCAAAATTAAAAGGGGGAAAGTTATGTTCTTCTTTTAAACCAAAGCTCTTCATTTTCTTAACCCCCTCCCCCCCCCCTCTCTCTCTAATCAACTGATGAATGAGAATTAAAGGGTTGAAACTAATGGATTGGAAGTGGAATGGTAGAGGGAATCAACTTCTAACAAATTATATATATATATATATATATATATATATATATATATATATATATATATATATATTCTCCCTACGTAAAGTATTTCTTCTTTTTATTAAAAACTTTCTACCGAGAGAAATTGGGAGTGTGAGAGAGCTAGAAGAATTCCTGGAGATTCTGAAGGGTTAAGCAAGCAAGAAGAAAGATTAACAAACCTAATTCAAGAAGAAGAATTCATCAAAGAGCTAAAACTATGAACTTATATTATGTTCTTATGAAATTAGTAAGAAAAGGCATGAATATGTGGTAATTAATATGTTTGGATTGTGGATTGTTGTTATTTGATAATTATAGTGTAGACACCCGATTTTTGCATTTCCTATACTAACCCTGACAGGAGGGCAAAATCGTCAATTGACCCGGCACACGAGAATAAAGGGTGGACGTAAAGACGAACCCTCAAAACCACCACGACGGGATGATATTGAAGCCGACACGACAACAAACGAATGTCGAGAGTCAGTTACTGATCACTGTGCTTGCCCGGATGACGTGGCACGTTTCCCGACGGGTTCCGGACTGCCGAGCGCAAACCCGTCAGCGGAAACCAACGGTACGACACGAAAATCGAGACGAGGCACGGAAAACGAGAAAATCAGCACAGTTAGCCGCAGATCAATTCGCGGCCAAGGATGGAACTCGAGGCAGCACGGGACTCGAAGCGCACGGGACTCGAGCGCGGCTGGGGGGAGAACCAAGGGCCAGCCGCAGATATATCTGCGGCCAGCCGCAGATAGATCTGCGGCTGCCCTTGGCAGTGCTATATTAGGCCAGTTCGCATACAGGAAGAAAAAAAGAGGGATTCAGCAGGAAAAGGAGCTCGGGGAGAATAAGAAAAAGAAAAGGAAGAGGAAGAAAACAGCAAAAATTAAGAGAGAAAAAGAGGTGAGAAATAGTAAGAAATTGTACCTATTTTGTGAGATTATATCTCATATTTTCTACTCTACTCAATACACAAATTCATACATATTGTGGGGATTAATTGCAAGGTAAAAAACCCTTTGTTCTTAGCATTTTGTTATGCTATTTTGTTGAGCTTTTGGGTCATCCAAGTTACCTTAAATGTAGTTTTTTTTACATATTATTGTGATGCCATGGGTTAGGGACTATTAGTGAGGGTCTCATCGGAATGAAATTCCCCCTAATAGCCCGATGATATCCGTTTGGTGCAAATTTTAACTATTATGGTAATGTATCATTCGTAATGTATTTCAATCGTCATTGTAAGATGTCCTAGAGTGTTAGGGCATCCCGTTGTTGATTATTTTCGTTTATATCCATTTGGTGGTTGTGCAATAAGTTCGGATGTGAGCCTAGGAGGAATGCGACCCCGTGGTCCAAATCCCGATGATGGACATTTTTGAATGTATGTAATCGGGGTGGATGTATCCGTTATTGTAAATATGTAATCGTCGGGCCTTAAAACGACGCCAAGGCGATAATCGCGTTTAAGGCCCCGAAAATAGTGAAACTTGTGATTGTGGGCGTTTTGGGGTTATTTTGATGGCTTACATGCCCATGAATATCCCCGACGCGTGTTTATGCTTGATTGGATTTTGTGACACGAAAAAGGATTTCAAAGATTAAACGATGAAGGTTTTTTCCTTAAAATCAAGCAAACTAGGAGGTTAGCATCACGTAGCTAAAAATTTTGGAGATTGGTGTTAATGAATGTCGATTTCTATTAAACGGGGAAGGCTAAAGAAAGTCGTTTTCAAATGTCACAAAAAATGGTTTTTATAAAATAAAACACCGTTTTATTAAATCTTGGTGCGTAGGGTGAAAGATATCCTAGAAGTTGCCCATCATTTTATGAAGGCAATGTATAGATTTCGATTTCCTATTTTTACGAAGGTTTAAAACTCTTGTTTTTTGCCAAAAACGACACCTAAGGAAAAATCTCATAGTTTTGCCAACTAAAATCAACCCTTTCTCGCAAAGCTTTCTCGTTTAAACCGATGGACATCCTAAGGCATTTTCAAAAGAAAAACACAATTTTCCCTAATAATCCAAATGATTCTTTTATGCAAACTCATCACAACATTTACATAGGCACACACACACACGCACACGCGCACACACACATTTCATGAATTAAAGGATAGGAAAGCATCAAGATTGCGGTAACCGTGCTTCACGGAAGTCGAGGGGTGCCTAACACCTTCCCCTCACTTAAGCAAGCCCCCGAACTCTATGAATCTCGATTCGCAGACCAATTAATTCGGAGTCACATATGAGCCAGCGATTTATAAAAACGAAAACTCGGATGAGTTGGTACATCCATTTCAAAATATACCAACTGGCGACTCTGGTTAAATTGGCTCATCATAAAAACAATCTTTAAAAACCCCGTCGACATTAATGCCGACCCTTTTCCAAAGAATCATCTAATAAAAAGGCTAAAATTGGAAAAGACAAAAGAGACGAACAAACCCCGCGTTAAGCGAGAAAACCCGGCGTCGACAGCTGGCGACTCTGCTGGGGACATTAGAGGGCTTAAGCCGCATTCGAATCTTGATGCTATCCTATCCTTAAAAATTTATAATTGTGTATGTGCGTATGACATTTTTGACGTCTTTTATTTATTGTTGTGTAAATGTGTGTTGTTGTCCAATGAATGAATGATTGAAATGGGTTTTGCTTTACTTCAAAATAATCATTTGCATGCGGTGAGGACGATGAATGTGAATGTATGTTGAGAGAGTACCTCCTCCTGAGGCGAACCCGTCGGTTGCTTATTACTGGACTCGATGGGGCTGCTCCCCGGAGATGGCTCAGGAAACGCACCACTCAAATCCGCTCCAATCGAAAGGGCTCAAACGAGTAGATTGCGAAGATTTGGGAACCTTCATGCCGAAAAGCCCGTGAGAGTAACCCTAGGGTAGGTCAGCCTCTGATAAACCCAACGCAGGAAAAGTCTCTTCATGCCCTTTTTACGTTCAAGCGAATAAAATGTCATGATCCCATTTCATATATACCTCCCCTGTTGTCAAAAGAGAATACTGACCTCCATGTTTTGCAGGAAACAGCTGGGGAAGCATAATAAAGTCATGTTTAGCATTTGTTATTGCACTAAAAGACTACTAACTTTCTCTTTTGCAGGGAAAGATTAAAAAAAAAAAAAAAAAAAAAACCCAAAACACAAAAAATTTACAGCTTTAGCATGCATCCGCATCCTTTCATTGCCCAAGACTGAAACTTCGAACCGTTTGCCTGCAGGATTGCTCCTCAAACCCGTTCGCAGTCTAAGAAAGCCCAGGTCTCTAACTCTGAAATGGCTGATCTCCCCAATCATAGTTCTGTATCTCGAGAAGAGTTTGATGACTTTAGGAAGCAGATGATGGAAATGGCCACAATGCTAAAAGAGCAGTTCTTAATCAGACAGGATCCGTCAAACCAGGGACCGCACAATGTACCACCGCCAGGGGGTGACCAGAATCCTCCTAAGGATGATGCAATCCTATTTAAAAATAACCAACATCAGCTTAAGGACGAGCCGATCCTCCCAAAGGTCATTCCTGCCCTCAACAAGACAGTAATCACGATTCCAGAGGAGGGAGATACTGATGACCTTCGCAGGAAAAATGAAGCAGATGGAGGAGACCATCCAATCTCTAAAAGGCATAGGCTCCTTGGGTAGGGTTAATTATGCAGATTTGTGTGTCTTCCCCGGAACCAGATATCCAGAGAAATTTAAGATCCCCGAATTCGAGAAATACAATGGGAAAGGGGATCCTTACACTCACCTGAAAATATATATTGGAGAACTGGGGTCCTATGCGGAAGACGAAGGATTAAGGATGCAATTATTCCAGAAAAGCTTGACGGGGGAGGAGCGAGGATCTGGTATGCCCGTCTCGATAATGCCCGGATTCATATTTGGGAGGTGCTGGCCCATACCTTTCTGACACAGTATAGCTTTCAGGCACAGATGGCCCCTGATAGATATCAAATGACAAAAATCAAGAAGCAACCAAGGGAAACCTTCAGGGACTATGCCCACAACGATGGAGGGGTATGGCCGCACAAGTGAATCCTCCAATGAGTGAGTCAGAGATGGTGATGACCTTTGTGGATATACATGAAGCACCTTATTATGAGCGGGTCATATCAGGGATTGGAAGACCTTTCGCCGAGATGATAAAACACGGAGAAAGAAATGGTGGATATGGGGTTGAAATCGGGTAAAATCCGGGACTCCACAGCTCTTGAAACGGCTGCGGAACAAAATCCAAAAGTGGGAATTATATGGCAGTACTTCCCGCAGGCCCCAAAAGCGAAAAGAGGAAGATGTCTCTCTCGTGCTGCAGGGATCATCCAGGAAAGTGGAGAATAGCCCCTCCTGTACACAATACAGAGATTTGTGCCGCCCCGGCAACCCAATTTTGATAATCCCAGAACGGGACGGTAACGAAGGAGGTTTGAGACCACACAGAGGCGGGTATTCACCCCGCTTGGGGATCCTCTTGAGCAGATTTTGGCAATATTGATATCACAGAGGAAGATTGTCGATTTGGCACCTCCATGTGACCCGAAGGGAAGAAAATTTGACCCCAGTAAAAAGTGTGCATATCATTCGGGTTCCCCAGGTCATGACACTCAGGAATGTTGGACGCTGATGAAACACATAATTCAAAACCTGATTGATAGCGGGGAAATCGTGGTGGAGCAGCCCGAGCCGCCAAATGTTAAAATCAAATCCCCTACCGAAGCATGATGGGGGGAGGGGTCAATATGGTGGAAGCCATCGAAACCGAAGGACCGCCAAGGCGAAATTATATGATAGGGATTTATGAGATGGTTGGCATGACGGGTAGTCAGGAGAATATGCAAGGGGCACCGATTAGGTTGACGGGTGCAAGCCGGAGTATCACAGGGGGGCCTATCAAGTTAGCGGCTCCAAAACCTCTCATCATCGCAGCAAGACCACAGATCCCTCTTTGCAATCTAAAAACAGTATCGTGGAACTACGGGGGTGTATTAGAGGAGGCGGCCAGTTGTGCTTCCGTAACATCAAAGGGGAATCCCTTGTACCTTCCAGGAAGAGTCCTCAAGAGTAAGAGAAAAGAGAACGAGAGGATATCCGAGGAAAAAGCCGCGGAGTTCTTGGAAAAGATGGACCATCCGGAAGTAAGGGGGATCAGGACGGTGAGCGAGGAATCGACTCTAACGTCGATCATGGATTTGGTGTTATCGTCCAGCGACCACTGCAGAATCTTGGCCAAAGTCCTAGGGGAGGCTCACATTCCCAAGACAATTAGCCAAGAAAGTTTCGGCCGCCTAGTGGACCATCTGCTAGAGAACAATGTGCTATCATTCACAGATGATGATATCCCGAAAGAGGGAAGGGGGCATCGGAGACCGCTGCACATCGCAGTGATCTCATCAGGATATGTCATGAATGGGGTGTTGATTGATGGGGGATCAGCACTGAATATTTGTCCCCTCAGTACACTGAGAAAAATGAACATTAATCCCAAGCGCTTGCGGGCCAGTCACGTGGTGGTGCGAGCCTTCGATGGATCCCGGAAGGATACATTGGGAGAAATAGAGTTGCCCGTGGAGATAGGGCCGTTGTACTTTCGATATTTCCTTTTCAGGTATTGGATATCTCCGCCAGTTATATAACATGTTATTGGGAAGACCATGGATACATATGGCTGGGGCAGTTCCCTCTACACTACACCAACAAATCAAGTTCGTCGTCAGCGGGAATCTGGGTAACAATCTCCGCAGAGCGTGAATGACCCTTTCCCGTCCAAGAATGGTCTGCCAGTAATCAATGTGGACGAATCCGCGGCGCCTGCCAGTTTTCAAGCACTGGAAATCAGCTCTCCCCACTATAGAGGTCTGGGAGCTCCAGCCATAAAATCGAAAGCCTCCCCTGAGCTCACCTTCGTTGCTAGAGAAATGATGAAGATGGAGTTTCAACCTGGGCAGGGGTTTTGGGAAAAAAGACAACCAAGGAATTTCCACGCCTATTCAACTGCCCAACCAGACAGGCAGGGCAGGGTTGGGATATCATGGAGGCATAGAGCGGGAAACACTCTCAAAGGGAGACCCCATTTCGATCGACCGGAATCCTAATGCCGAAGGTCCACAATGAACAAAGGACGGACAAGCCCGTGTCCGAATTAGAAGGTAAAGATTTGACTCCTGCGGATGATGAGGCAGTCAAAAGGAAGAGTTTCCTGCGGGAGGTCATGCAGCAGTTCGAAACCAAATGCTATATCTCTGGACCATCAATGAACATTGGAGAGGGGAAGGATACGGACACAACGTCGGGGGCCCAACAGAGTGTGCCTGTCATCGATTGGGCAGGGTTTAGTTATCCCTAACAATGCTATGAGGGAAGACCGATACGATGTGGCGGTAGTCGTCAAGGAAGTCTCTGGTGCGCAGCCGCCTGTCATATGTCGCATCCCGACTGATCTGACCACCGATAACTGGACGATGGAGCCAATAATATCCAGACAAGCGTTAAAACATGGTATGTCGGGGTGGTAGACCCGAGCGGAGAGTGGGGGGAATGAATGTCTACCAGTTTTGGTTCTTTATTTTATATTTTGCATAACTATGTTAGTTTGTCATGTTATTTTAAGAGCGACCATTGTGGAAAGATGAATTATATATATGACAGTATTTTGTTTCAATGTCAGGTGTACCAATTTGAGTATTCCTTGCTTAACAAGCGATCCCTCAAATTTGAATGATGACTATGATTTTGATATCGAGCTGGATTTCGATTTAATGGGTATTGAGCAGGACGAGACAGATTACGACGACGCGCCTGACGAGATCAAAGGATGGGTCAAGGATAAACCCAAACCCAACTTAGACCAAACCGTCACCATAAATATCGGAACCCCTGACCAACCCAAAGAGCTCAAGATAGGGGCAGACCTGACCCCTAACCAGAAAGTAGAAATGACCAAGCTACTACGCCAGTATGAGGATGTGTTCGCCTGGTCTCATGAGGACATGATCGGATTATCCACCGACATTGTGGTACACCAGCTGCCCATCAAGGAAGGTTTCAAGCCCGTCAAGCCAAAAACTAAGAAAGCTAAAACCGGAATGGAGCTTGAAGGTAAAGGAGGAGATCATCAAACAGTTCAGGGCTTGGAATCATCATGGTGTCCACCTACCCAGAATGGTTGTCCAATGTGGTCCTAGTGGCTAAGCCTGGAGGAAAGGTGAGGGTATGTGTTGACTATAGAGATCTGAACAAGGCCAGTCTCAAGGATAATTTCCCAGTACCTTTTATACACATATTGGTGGATAACACAGCGCAATAGGAGATGTACTCTTTCGTTGATTGCTTTGCGGGGTATCATCAGATAATGGTGGCAGAGGAGGACCGGGAGAAAACAGCCTTCATCACCCCTTGGGGCACTTTCTGCTATAGACGGTTGGCTTTCGGTCTCACAAATGCAGGGGCTACTTATCAAAGAGCTATGATGGCCCTGTTCCACGATATGATGCACAAGGAGATAGAGGTCTACGTGGATGACATTATCGTGAAGTCAAAGATAGAATCTGATCATGTGACCCATCTCCAAAAGCTATTTGACCGGCTCAGAAAATATAATTTAAGGCTCAATCCGGCAAAGTGTGCTTTCGGAGTGCAATCGGGCAAACTCTTGGGATTCCTGGTTAGTGATCGTGGCATCGAGTTGGATCCGGCCAAGATTAAGGCCATTGTGGATATGCCGGCACCCCCCCGCACTGAAAAGGAGATAAGAGGATTTCTGGGAAGAATAAATTTCATCAGCCGCTTCATATCCCATTTGACAACCACGTGCGAGCCAATTTTCAAGCTGTTAAGAAAAGATGTCTCCCAAGAATGGAATGAGCAATGCCAGGAAGCCTTTCAGATCATTAAGAGGCAGCTGACGGAAGCACCCGTGCTGGTACCCTCACCCCCCCGAAGGATGAGATCCCTCTATTACATGTATATATCAGTCAATGACATTGCGATGGGGCTGTATGCTGGGGCAGAAGAATGAATCAGGCAAAGAGCAGGCCATTTATTACCTCAGCAAGAGATTTAGCCGATGTGAACAGAATTACACCCCTATCGAAAGGACCTGTTGTGCTTTGGCTTGGGCTGCAATGAGATTACAGCATTATCTCCACGGGCACACCACGTACCTGATATCAAGGATGGATCCCCTGAAATATATCTTTAAACGGCCCATGCTGAACTGTCGACTTTCCAGATGGCAGTTAATCTTACAGCAGTTCGACATTGTATACGTAACTCAGAAAGCCATGAGGGGGCAGGGAATTGCAGATCAATTGGCAGAAGCGCCATCAGGGGGAATGGAGCCTTTAGACACTCCTTTGCCGGGCGAAGACGTATTCTGGATCTTGCGCGCGAGAGAGGATGACGAGGGGCAGTTCTGGAAATTGTATTTTGATGGTGCCATGAATGCGGAGGGGGCAGGAGAGCCGGAGCAGTCCTTGGTCTCTATCACAGGAGAGCAATACCCCGTAGCCACTAAATTACAGTTCAGTAACTCAAACAACACAGCTGAGTATGAGGGATGTATATTGGGACTCCGTTTGGCTCGCGATATGGGGGTGAAAAGGTTAGCAGTGTTCGGGGATTCGGAGCTAGTAATCAGACAAGCGATCGGGGTGTACAACACTAAAGAGCTCCGGTTGCTTCCATACCACCGTTGTGTTATCCAACTGATGCAAGAGTTCGAAGATATCGCTTTCCGACACATTCCCCGGGGACGGAATGATTTCGCCGATGCATTGGCGACTTTAGCTTCTCTAGTCCACACAATCAAGAGCAGGAACGTTCCACAGATTGAGATAGCAGTGCAGAACGCCCCGGCATACGAGGAGCACGTGGCGGTACTATCGGACGAGGGGGTTCTGCCAAAGCAGCCTTGGTATCACGACATAAGGGAATATCTGAGGGATAGATCCATTCCCGACCAAGCCAACCGAGCGGAGAGATTGAGAATTCAAAAGATGGCAATGAAATTTTATCTGAGCGGAGATTCACTGTACAAGAGGGATGCCAATTTGGGATTGCTACGATGTGTAAATGAAATGCAGGCCCAAAAGATTATGGACGAAATACATGGTGGAGTGTGTGGGCCACACATGAGTGGGCCGATGCTGGCCAAGAAGATCTTGAGAACGGGGCATTACTGGTTGACGCTGAAAGCCGACTGTGATGATCACGTCAAGCGGTGTTACCAACGCCAGGCGCACGGTAATGTTATCCATGCGCCTCCCAATGAACTGCACTGTATGACCTCCCCTTGGCCATTCTCAATGTGGGGTATGGATGTGATCGGACCAATAGAGCCCAAAGCAAGCAACGGTCACCGATTCATCTTCGTCAATGATCGATTACTTCACTAAATGGGTAGAAGCAGCTTCTTACCCCAAAGTAACTCAGGAGGTCATCGTCGGTTTCATCAGGAATAATGTCATTTGCCGATACGGGCAACCTGAGGTTTTAGTCTCCGACAATGCCAAGAATTTGAACAATACCCTCATGAAGGGATTATGCGACCAGTTTAAGATCAAACACCTCAATTCTGTCATTTACCGTCCTAAGATGAATGGGGCAGTGGAAGCTGCAAATAAGAATATCAAGAAGATCATGGCGAAAATGTCCGCTAATCATCGGGGATGGCCGGATCTGCTACCTCTCACCTTGCTGGCGTACAGAACGTCGGTACGTACTTCTACAGGGGCAACCCCGTACGCTCTGGTATACGGAATGGAAGCGGTTCTGCCAGTTGAGGTTGAGATGGCGTCCCTCAGAATCTTGATTGATGCTCAGATAAACGAGGAGGATTGGATGCAAAGTCGATATGACCAATTAGCCCTAATTGATGAAAGGAGGGTGGCCGCTGTGTTGTACGGTCAGTTATATCAGCAAAGGATCTCCCGATCATACGACAAGAAGATAAGACCTCGAAAATTCAAAGAAAATGACCTAGTGTTAAAGAGAGTAATGCCTTGTCAAGACGAAGCCAAAGGGAAGTTTGCCCCGAACTGGGAGGGGCCTTTTGTGATTAAGAAAGTGCTGTCCGGAGGAGCCCTCATACTGCAGGAGATGGATGGGGAGGTGTTTCCACAACCCCTCAATTCCGACTCGGTGAAGCGGTTCTATGAAAAAAAAAAAAAAAAAAAAAAAAAAAAAAAAAAAAAATTATATCCCTCATCATTTTTCTCCTCGTTCTTTGAAGGAACGAACTACGTAGGACCTGATCTCCCGACTTGTGGGGGTACGTAGGCAGCCATCATGGCACGGTCCCATGCCTTACAAAATAACACTTTCTTCCATCAAACCGATTCCCAATAGCCAGAAAAACCTTCCTATACCCTCGAAACTTTTCCGAAACCAGCCACCTGATCAGCTTCATCTTAAATTGACCTAACCCTAACCCAACCAAGCAGTTAGCCCAAATCTAAGACTCAGCCGATGAAATCGCCAGGATATGCGGCAATATCTGACAAGTCCCCATCAAGACTTGAGAAGAGAAAGAAGGCGAAATATCAAAAATCATGGTTAGCTAGATAAAATGAGGGTCCAATGAAAGGCAACGATACGACAAAAAGGAAAAAAATGACTAAATTTAAATACCTGTCTATATAAATAAGTCATTTTGTTACAAGGTTTCTCTTTTGATAACCGATGAAACTGACACAGTCCATGCAGGAAATAAAATGATCTACCAATTTGAAAATAATCGAAGCAGGATGGATAAAGTGGTGGATAGATCTGAAGCATCGACATTCCCTGCAATCTGCTGCCCCATCATGTCGACGCGATCCAATAAGCAGTGGCTCGGCTAACGGTCTCAGAGTGAGCATCTATAATTGCCTTAGTCTGCAATACAATGGCGTCTCTATCAGCATGAACAACATCCCTGGCCAGAATAGCAGCATCTCTCTCAACAAGAGCAGCATACCTCTCAGCCTCGGTAGTAATCGAGATGCGTGAACACCGGATGGACCGGGACCTAATGGCTCAGAGTACCCTCCGCAAAGCCCGCCGACACCGGAAAGAATAATAAAGATCAGGAACGTTCCGGAAGATCATCTGCCATATCTCTGTCACCGGCGACAAACCGTCCAATCAGCGGAGAAGCCACCGACCAAAACCCTGGGAAGGGCTGAGATCCAAGCAAACCGCGACAGAGTGGTGAGCAAACCTGGGAAGGCATCCAAGCAAACCGCGACAGAGTGGTGAGCAAACCCTGGGAAGGGCTGAGATCCACGCGAACCACAACAAGATGGTGAGCAACCCTGGGAAGGGCTGATATCCACAAAAGAAAAAAAAAGAGACAAAAAACAACAAACCCTGGGAAGGGCTGAGATCCAAGCAAACCGCGACAGAGTGGTGAGCAAACCTGGGAAGGCATCCAAGTAAACCGCGACAGAGTGGTGAGCAAACCCTGGGAAGGGCTGAGATCCACGCGAACCACAACAAGATGGTGAGCAACCCTGGGAAGGGCTGATATCCGCAAAAAAGAAAAAAAGACAAAAAACAACAAACCCTGGGAAGGGCTGAGATCCAAGCAAACCGCGACAGAGTGGAGACCAAACCTGGGAAGGCATCCAAGCAAACCGCGACAGTGTTGTTAGCAAACCCTGGGAAGGGCTGTTTTCCACGCGAACCACAACAAGATGGTGATCAACCCTGGGAAGGGCTGATATCCACAAAAGAAAAAAAAAAAGAGACAAAAAACAACAAACCCTGGGAAGGGCTGAGATCCAAGCAAAACCGCGACAGAGTGGTGAGCAAAACCTGGGAAGGCATCCAAGCAAACCGCGACAGAGTGGTGAGCAAACCCTGGGAAGGGCTGAGATCCACCGCGAACCACAACAAGATGGTGAGCAACCCTGGGAAGGGCTGATATCCACAAAAAGAAAAAAAAACAAAAAACAACAAACCCTGGGAAGGGCTGAGATCCAAGCAAACCGCGACAGAGTGGTGAGCAAACCTGGGAAGGCATCCAACCAAAACAAAAACTGGGAAGGGCTAAGATCCAAACCAATAACAACCCTGGGAAGGGCTGAGATCCAAGCAAATCACATATGTATTGTCATTCTTGTGCACTGTCATTCATGCATCGAGTGTCTATTCTTTATCCTGTTCATTTCATTCATCATTGCATAAACATGATAAAGAGGGGCAGCTGTAGACACCCGATTTTTTGCATTTCCTATACTAACCCTGACAGGAGGGCAAAATCGTCAATTGACCCGGCACACGAGAATAAAGGGTGGACATAAAGACGAACCCTCAAAACCACCACGACGGGATGATATTGAAGCCGACACGACAACAAACGAATGTCGAGAGTCAGTTACTGATCACTGTGCTTGCCCGGATGACGTGGCACGTTTCCCGACGGGTTCCGGACTGCCGAGCGCAAACCCGTCAGCGGAAACCAACGGTACGACACGAAAATCGAGACGAGGCACGGAAAACGAGAAAATCAGCACAGTTAGCCGCAGATCAATTCGCTGCCAAGGACGGAACTCGAGGCAACACGGGACTCGAAGCGCACGGGGACTCGAGCGCGGCTGGGGGGAGAACCAAGGGCCAGCCGCAGATATATCTGCGGCCAGCCGCAGATAGATCTGCGGCTTGCCCTTGGCAGTGCTATATTAGGCCAGTTCGCATACAGGAGGAAAAAAAGGAGGAATTCAGCAGCAGCAGCAGCTCGGAAATAAGGAGAAAACAGCAGCAAAACAAGAGCCATTAGGAGAGAAAAAGAGTGAAAAGAGTGAGGAATTGTACCAATTTTGTGAGATTATATCTCATATTTTCTACTCTACTCAATACACAAATTCATACATATTGTGGGGATTAATTGCAAGGTGAAAAACCCTTTGTTCTTAGCATTTTGTTATACCATTTTGTTAATCTTTTGGTCATCCGAATTACCTTAAATGTAGTTTTTCTTATATGTTATCGCGAAGCCATGGGCTAGGGACTATTAGTGAGGGTCTCATCGGAATGAAATTCCCCCTAATAGCCCGATGATATCCATTTGGTGCAAATCTTAGCTATTATGATATGGTATCATTCATAGTGTATTTCGATCATCATTGTAAGATATCCTAGAGTGTTAGGCATCCCGTTGTTGTTTATTTTCGTTATATCCATTTGGTGGTTGTGCAATAAGTTCGGATGTGAGCCTAGGAATGCGACCCCGTGGTCCAAATCCGATGATGGACATTTTTGAATGTATGTAATCGGGTGGATGTATCCGTTATTGTAAATATGTAATCGTCGGGCCTTAAAACGACGCCAAGGCGATAATCGTGTTTAAGGCCCCGAAATAGTGAAACTTGTGATTGTGGGCGTTTGGGGTTATTTTGATGGTTTACATGCCCATGAATAGCCCCGACGCGTGTTTATGCTTGATTGGATTTTGTGACACGAAAAAAAAAAATGATTTCAAAGATTAAACGATGAAGGTTTTTCCTTAAAATCAAGCAAACTAGGAGGTTAGCATCACGTAGCTAAAATTTGGAGGTGTTAATGAATGTCGATTTCTATTAAACGAGAAGGCTAAAGAAAGTCGTTTTCAAATGTCACAAAAAATTGGTTTTATAAAATGAAACAACGTTTTATTAAATCTTGGTGCGTAGGGTGAAAGATATCCTAGAAGTTGCCCATCATTTTATGAAAGCAATGTATAGATTTCGATTCCTACTTTTATGAAGGTTTAAAACTCTTGTTTTGCAAAACGACATCTAAGGAAAATCTCATAGTTTTGCCAACTAAAATCAACCCTTTCTCGCAAAGCTTTCTCGTTTAAGCCGATGGACATTCTAAAGCATTCTCAAAAGAAAAAAAACACAATTTTCCCTAATAATCCAAATGATTCTTTTATGCAAATTCATCACAACATTCACATAGGCACACACACACACACACGCGCACACACACATTTCATGAATTAAAGGATAGGAAAGCATCAAGATTGCGGTAACCGTGCTTCACGGAAGTCGAGGGGTGCCTAACACCTTCCCCTCACTTAAGCAAGCCCCCGAACTCTATGAATCTCGATTCGCAGACCAATTAATTCGGAGTCACATATGAGCCAGCGATTTATAAAAATGAAAACTCGGATGAGTTGGTACATCCATTTCAAATATACCAACTGGCGACTCTGGTTAAATTGGCTCATCATAAAAACAATCTTTAAAAACCCCGTCGACATTAATGCCGACCTTTTCCAAAGAATCATTAAACCAAAAGGCTAAAATTGGAAAAGACAAAAGAGACGAACAAATCGCAAGAGAAGCGAGAAAACCCGGCGTCGACAGCTGGCGACTCTGCTGGGGATATTAGAGGGCTTAAGCCGCATTCGAATCTTGATGCTATCTTATCCTTTAAAATTTATAATTGTGTATGTGCGTATGACATTTTTGACGTCTTTTATTTATTGTTGTGTAAATGTGTGTTGTTGTCCAATGAATGAATGATTGAATGGGTTTTGCTTTACTTTAAAGTAATCATTTGCATGCGGTGAGGACGATGAATGTGAATGTATGTTGAGAGAGTACCTCCTCCTGAGGCGAACCCGTCGGTTGCTTATTACTGGACTCGATGGGGCTGCTCCCCGGAGATGGCTCAGGAAACGCACCACTCAAATCCGCTCCAATCGAAAGGGCTCAAACGAGTAGATTGCGAAGATTTGGGAACCTTCATGCCGAAAAGCCCGTGAGAGTAACCCTAGGGTAGGTCAGCCTCTGATAAACCCAACGCAGGAAAAGTCTCTTCATGCCCTTTTTACGTTCAAGCGTATAAAATGTCATGATCCCATTTCATATATACCTCCCCTGTTGTCAAAAGAGAAATACTGACCTCCATGTTTTGCAGGAAACAGCTGGGGAAGCATAATAAAGTCATGTTTAGCATTTGTTATTGCACTAAAAGACTACTAACTTTCTCTTTTGCAGGGAAAGATTAAAAAAAACCCAAAACACAAAAAATTTTACAGCTTTAGCATGCATCCGCATCCTTTCATTGCCCAAGACTGAAACTTCGAACCGTTTGCCTGCAGGATTGCTCCTCAAACCCGTTCGCAGTATAAGAAAGCCCAGGTCTCTAACTCTGAAATGGCTGATCTTCCCAATCATAGTTCTGTATCTCGAGAAGAGTTTGATGACTTTAGGAAGCAGATGATGGAAATGGCCACAATGCTAAAAGAGCAGTTCCTAATCAGACAGGATTCGTCAAACCAGGGACCGCATAATGTGCCACCGCCAGGGGGTGACCAGAATCCTCCTAAGGATGATACGATCCCATTTAAAAATAACCAACATCAGCTTAAGGACGAGCCGGTCCTCCCAAAGGTCATTCCTGCCCTTAACAAAACAGTAATCACGATTCCAGAGGAGGGAGATACTGATGACCTTCGCAGAAAAATGAAGCGGATGGAGGAGACCATCCAATCTCTAAAAGGCATAGGCTCCTTGGGTAGGGTTAATTATGCAGATTTGTGTGTCTTCCCTGGAACCAGATATCCAGAGAAATTTAAGATCCCCGAATTCGAGAAATACAATGGGAAAGGGGATCCTTACACTCACCTGAAAATATATATTGGAGAACTGGGGTCCTATGCGGAAGACGAAGGATTAAGGATGCAATTATTCCAGAAAAGCTTGACGGGGGAGGCAAGGATCTGGTATGCCCGTCTCGATAATGCCCGGATTCATAATTGGGAGGAGCTGGCCCATACCTTTCTGACACAGTATAGCTTTCAGGCACAGATGGCCCCTGATAGATATCAAATGACAAAAGTCAAGAAGCAACCAAGGGAAACCTTCAGGGACTATGCCCAACGATGGAGGGGTATGGCCGCACAAGTGAATCCTCCAATGAGTGAGTCAGAGATGGTAATGACCTTCGTGGATATACAGGAAGCACCTTATTATGAGCGGGTCATATCGGGGATTGGAAGACCTTTCGCCGAGATGATAAAACACGGAGAAATGGTGGACATGGGGTTGAAATCGGGTAAAATCCGGGACTTCACAGCTCTTGAAACGGCTGCGGAACAAATCCAAAGTGGGAATTATGGCAGTACTGCCCGCAGGCCCCAAAAGCGAAAAGAGGAAGATGTCTCTCTCGTGCTGCAGGGATCATCCAGGAAAGTGGAGAATAGCCCTCCTGTACAAATACAGAGATTTGTGCCGCCCCGGCAACCCAATTTTGATAATCCCAGAACGGACGGACGAAGGAGGTTTGAGACCACACAGAGGCGGGTATTTACCCCGCTTGGGGATCCTCTTGAGCAGATTTTGGCAATATTGATATCACAGAGGAAGATTGTCGATTTGGCACCTCCATGTGACCCGAAGGGAAGAAAATTTGACCCCAGTAAAAAGTGTGCATATCATTCGGGTTCCCCGGGTCATGACACTCAGGAATGTTGGACGCTGAAACACATAATTCAAAACATGATTGATAGCGGGGAGATCGTGGTGGAACAGCCCGAGCCGCCAAATGTTAAAGTCAATCCTCTGCCGAAGCATGATGGGGGAGGGGTCAATATGGTAGAAGCCATCGAAACCGAAGGACCGCCAAGGCGAAATTATATGACAAGGATTGATGAGATGGTTGGCATGACGGGTACTCAGGAGAATATGCAAGGGGCACCGGTTAGGTTGACGGGTGCAAGCCGGAGTATCACAAGGGGGCCTATCAAGTTAACGGCTCCAAGACCGCTCATCATCGCAGCAAGACCACAGATCCCTATTTGCAATCTAAAAACAGTACCGTGGAACTACGGGGGTGTATTAGAGGAGGCGGCCAGTTGTGCTTCCGTAACATCGAAGGGGAATCCCTTGTACCTTCCAGGAAGAGTCCTCAAGAGTAAGAGAAAAGAGAACGAGAGGATATCCGAGGAAAAAGCCGTGGAGTTCTTGGAAAAGATGGATCATCCGGAAGTAAGGGGGATCAGGACGGTGAGCGAGGAATCGACTCTAACGTCGATCATGGATTTGGTGTTATCGTCCAGCGACCACTGCAGAATCTTGGCCAAAGTCCTAGGGGAGGCTCACATTCCCAAGACAATTAGCCAAGAAAGTTTCGGCCGCCTAGTGGACCATCTGCTAGAGAACAATGTGCTATCATTCACAGATGAGGATATCCCGGAAGAGGGAAGGGGGCATCGGAGACCGCTGCACATCGCAGTGATCTCATCAGGGTATGTCATGAATGGGGTGTTGATTGATGGGGGATCAGCACTGAATATTTGTCCCCTCAGTACACTGAGGAAAATGAACATTAATCTCAAGCGCTTGCGGGCCAGTCACGTGGTGGTGCGAGCCTTCGATGGATCCCGGAAGGATACATTGGGAGAAATAGAGTTGCCCGTGGAGATAGGGCCGTGTACTTTTGATATTTCCTTTTAGGTCCTGGATATCTCCGCCAGTTATAACATGTTATTGGGAAGACCATGGATACATATGGCTGGGGCAGTTCCCTCTACACTACACCAACAAATCAAGTTCATCGTCAGCGGGAATCTGGTAACAATCTCCGCAGAGCGTAATGACCCTTTCCCGTCCAAGAATGGTCTGCCAGTAATCAATGTGGACGAATCCGCGGCGCCTGCCAGTTTTCAAGCACTGGAAATCAGCTCTCCCCACTATAGAGGTCTGGGAGCTCCAGCCATAAAATCGAAAGCCTCCCCTGAGCTCACCTTCGTTGCTAGAGAAATGATGAAGATGAAGTTTCAACCTGGGCAGGGGTTGGGAAAAGACAGCCAAGGAATTTCCACGCCTATTCAACTGCCCAACCAGACAGGCAGGGCAGGGTTGGGATATCATGGAGGCATAGAGCGGAACCACTCTCAAAGGGAAATCCCATTTCGATCGACCGGAATCCTAATGCCGAAGGTCCACAATGAACAAGGGACAGACAAGCCCGTGTCCGAATTAGAAGGTAAAGAATTAACTCCTGCGGATGATGAGTCAGTCAAAAGGAAGAGTTTCCTGCGGGAGGTCATGCAGCAGTTCGAAACCAAATGCTATATCTCTGGACCATCAATGAACATTGGAGAGGGGAAGGATACGGCCACAACGTCGGGGGCCCAACAGAGTGTGCCTGTCATCGATTGGGCAGGGTTAGTTATCCCTAACAATGCTATGAGGGAAGACCGATACGATGTGGCGGTAGTCGTCAAGGAAGTCTCTGGTGCGCAGCCGCCTGTCATATGTCGCATCCCGACTGATCTGACCACCGATAACTGGACGGTGGAGCCAATAATATCCAGACAAGGGTAAAACATGGTGTCGGGGTGGTAGACCCCGGAGAGTGGGGGATGAATGTCTACCAGTTTTGGTTCTTTATTTTATATTTTGCATAACTATGTTAGTTTGTCATGTTATTTTAAGAGCGACCATTGTGGAAAGATGAATTATATATATGACAGTATTTTGTTTCAATGTCAGGTGTACCAATTTGAGTATTCCTTGCTTAACAAGCGATCCCTCAAATTTGAATGATGACTATGATTTTGATATCGAGCTGGATTTCGATTTAATGGGTATTGAGCAGGACGAGACAGATTACGATGACGCGCCTGACGAGATCAAAGGGTGGGTCGAGGATAAACCCAAACCCAACTTAGACCAAACCGTCACCATAAATATCGGAACCCCTGACCAACCCAAAGAGCTCAAGATCGGGACAGACCTGACCCCTAACCAGAAAGTAGAAATGACCAAATTGCTACGCCAGTATGAGGATGTGTTCGCCTGGTCTCATGAGGACATGATCGGATTATCCACCGACATTGTGGTACACCAGCTGCCCATCAAGGAGGGTTTCAAGCCCGTCAAGCAAAAACTAAGAAAGCTAAAACCGGAATGGAGCTTGAAGGTAAAGGAGGAGATCATCAAACAGTTCAGGGCTGGAATCATCATGGTGTCCACCTACCCAGAATGGTTGTCCAATGTGGTCCCAGTGGCTAAGCCGGGAGGAAAGGTGAGGGTATGTGTTGACTATAGAGATCTGAACAAGGCCAGTCTCAAGGATAATTTCCCAGTACCTTTTATACACATATTGGTGGATAACACAGCCCAGTACGAGATGTACTCTTTCGTTGATTGCTTTGCGGGGTATCATCAGATAATGGTGGCAGAGGAGGACCGGGAGAAAACAGCCTTCATCACCCCTTGGGGCACTTTCTGCTATAGACGGTTGGCTTTCGGTCTCACAAATGCAGGGGCTACTTATCAAAGAGCTATGATGGCCCTGTTCCACGATATGATGCACAAGGAGATAGAGGTCTACGTGGATGACATTATCGTGAAGTCAAAGATAGAATCTGATCATGTGACCCATCTCCAAAAAGCTATTTGACCGGCTCCGAAAATATAATTTAAGGCTCAATCCGGCAAAGTGTGCTTTCGGAGTGCAATCGGGCAAACTCTTGGGATTCCTGGTTAGTGATCGTGGCATCGAGTTGGATCCGGCCAAGATTAAGGCCATTGTGGATATGCCGGCACCCCGCACTGAAAAGGAAATAAGAGGATTTCTGGGAAGAATAAATTTCATCAGCCGCTTCATATCCCATTTGACAACCACGTGCGAGCCAATTTTCAAGCTGTTAAGAAAAGATGTCTCCCAAGAATGGAATGAGCAATGCCAGGAAGCCTTTCAGATCATTAAGAGGCAGCTGACGGAAGCACCCGTGCTGGTACCCCCGAAGGATGAGATCCCTCTATTCATGTATATATCAGTCAATGACATTGCGATGGGCTGTATGCTGGGGCAGAAGAATGAATCAGGCAAAGAGCAGGCCATTTATTACCTCAGCAAGAGATTTAGCCGATGTGAACAGAATTACACCCCTATCGAAAGGACCTGTTGTGCTTTGGCTTGGGCTGCAATGAGATTACAGCATTATCTCCACGGGCACACCACGTACCTGATATCAAGGATGGATCCCCTGAAATATATCTTTGAACGGCCCATGCTGAACTGTCGACTTTCCAGATGGCAGTTAATCTTACAGCAGTTCGACATTGTATACGTAACTCAGAAAGCCATGAGGGGGCAGGGAATTGCAGATCAATTGGCAGAAGCGCCATCAGGGGGAATGGAGCCTTTAGACACTCCTTTGCCGGGCGAAGACGTATTCTGGATCTTGCGCGCGAGAGAGGATGACGAGGGGCAGTTCTGGAAATTGTATTTTGATGGTGCCATGAATGCGGAGGGGGCAGGAGCCGGAGCAGTCCTGGTCTCTATCACAGGAGAGCAATACCCCGTAGCCACTAAATTACAGTTCAGTAACTCAAACAACACAGCTGAGTATGAGGGATGTATATTGGGACTCCGTTTGGCTCGCGATATGGGGGTGAAAAGGTTAGCAGTGTTCGGGGATTCGGAGCTAGTAATCAGACAAGCGATCGGGGTGTACAACACTAAAGAGCTCCGGTTGCTTCCATACCACCGTTGTGTTATCCAACTGATGCAAGAGTTCGAAGATATCGCTTTCCGACACATTCCCCGGGGACGGAATGATTTCGCCGATGCATTGGCGACTTTAGCTTCTCTAGTCCACACAATCAAGAGCAGGAACGTTCCACAGATTGAGATAGCAGTGCAGAACGCCCCGGCATACGAGGAGCACGTGGCGGTACTATCGGACGAGGGGGGTTCTGCCAAAGCAGCCTTGGTATCACGACATAAGGGAATATCTGAGGGATAGATCCATTCCCGACCAAGCCAACCGAGCGGAGAGATTGAGAATTCAAAAGATGGCAATGAAATTTTATCTGAGCGGAGATTCACTGTACAAGAGGGATGCCAATTTGGGATTGCTACGATGTGTAAATGAAATGCAGGCCCAAAAGATTATGGACGAAATACATGGTGGAGTGTGTGGGCCACACATGAGTGGGCCGATGCTGGCCAAGAAGATCTTGAGAACGGGGCATTACTGGTTGACGCTGAAAGCCGACTGTGATGATCACGTCAAGCGGTGTTACCAATGCCAGGCGCACGGTAATGTTATCCATTCGCCACCCAATGAACTGCACTGTATGACCTCCCCTTGGCCATTCTCAATGTGGGGTATGGATGTGATCGGACCAATAGAGCCCAAAGCAAGCAACGGTCACCGATTCATCTTCGTCATGATCGATTACTTCACTAAATGGGTAGAAGCAGCTTCTTACCCCAAAGTAACTCAGGAGGTCATCGTCGGTTTCATCAGGAATAATGTCATTTGCCGATTACGGGCAAACCTGAGGTTTTAGTCTCCGACAATGCCAAGAATTTGAACAATACCCTCATGAAGGGATTATGCGACCAGTTTAAGATCAAAACACCTCAATTCTGTCATTTACCGTCCTAAGATGAATGGGGCAGTGGAAGCTGCAAATAAGAATATCAAGAAGATCATGGCGAAAATGTCCGCTAATCATCGGGGATGGCCGGATCTGCTACCTCTCACCTTGCTGGCGTACAGAACGTCGGTACGTACTTCTACAGGGGCAACCCCGTACGCTCTGGTATACGGAATGGAAGCGGTTCTGCCAGTTGAGGTTGAGATGGCGTCCCTCAGAATCTTGATTGATGCTCAGATAAACGAGGAGGATTGGATGCAAAGTCGATATGACCAATTGGCCCTAATTGATGAAAGGAGGGTGGCCGCTGTGTTGTACGGTCAGTTATATCAGCAAAGGATCTCCCGATCATACGACAAGAAGATAAGACCTCGAAAATTCAAAGAAAATGACCTAGTGTTAAAGAGAGTAATGCCTTGTCAAGACGAAGCCAAAGGGAAGTTTGCCCCGAACTGGGAGGGGCCTTTTGTGATTAAGAAAGTGCTGTCCGGAGGAGCCCTCATACTGCAGGAGATGGATGGGGAGGTGTTTCCACAACCCCTCAATTCCGACTCGGTGAAGCGGTTCTATGCATAAATAAAATAAAAAAAAAAAAAAAAAAAAAAAAAAAAAAAAAAAAAAAAAAAAAAAAATATATCCCTCATCATTTTTCTCCTCGTTCTTTGAAGGAACGAACTACGTAGGACCTGATCTCCCGACTTGTGGGGGTACGTAGGCAGCCATCATGGCACGGTCCCATGCCTTACAAAATAACACTTTCTTCCATCAAACCGATTCCCAATAGCCAGAAAAACCTTCCTATACCCTCGAAACTTTTCCGAAACCAGCCACCTGATCAGCTTCATCTTAAATTGACCTAACCCTAACCCAACCAAGCAGTTAGCCCAAATCTAAGACTCAGCCGATGAAATCGCCAGGATATGCGGCAATATCTGACAAGTCCCCATCAAGACTTGAGAAGAGAAAGAAGGCGAAATATCAAAATCATGGTTAGCTAGATAAAATGAGGGTCCAATGAAAGGCAACGATACGACAAAAAGGAAAAATGACTAAATTTAAATACCTGTCTATATAAATAAGTCATTTTGTTACAAGGTTTCTCTTTTGATAACCGATGAAAACTGACACAGTCCATGCAGGAAATAAAATGATCTACCAATTTGAAAATAATCGAAGCAGGATGGATAAAGTGGTGGATAGATCTGAAGCATCGACATTCCCTGCAATCTGCTGCCCCATCATGTCGACGCGATCCAATAAGCAGTGGCTCGGCTAACGGTCTCAGAGTGAGCATCTATAATTGCCTTAGTCTGCAATACAATGGCGTCTCTATCAGCTATGATGAACAACATCCCTGGCCAGAATAGCAGCATCTCTCTCAACAAGAGCAGCATACCTCTCAGCCTCGGTAGTAATCGAGATGCGTGTGAACACCGGATGGACCGGGACCTAATGGCTCAGAGTACCCTCCGCAAAGCCCGCCGACACCGGAAAGAATAATAAAGATCAGGAACGTTCCGGAAGATCATCTGCCATATCTCTGTCACCGGCGACAAACCGTCCAATCAGCGGAGAAGCCACCGACCAAAACCCTGGGAAGGGCTGAGATCCAAGCAAACCGCGACAGAGTGGTGAGCAAACCTGGGAAGGCATCCAAGCAAACCGCGACAGAGTGGTGAGCAAACCCTGGGAAGGGCTGAGATCCACGCGAACCACAACAAGATGGTGAGCAACCCTGGGAAGGGCTGATATCCACAAAAGAAAAAAAAAAGAGACAAAAAACAACAAACCCTGGGAAGGGCTGAGATCCAAGCAAACCGCGACAGAGTGGTGAGCAAACCTGGGAAGGCATCCAAGCAAACCGCGACAGAGTGGTGAGCAAACCCTGGGAAGGGCTGAGATCCACGTGAACCACAACAAGATGGTGAGCAACCCTGGGAAGGGCTGATATCCGCAAAAAAAGAAAAAAGACAAAAAACAACAAACCCTGGGAAGGGCTGAGATCCAAGCAAACCGCGACAGAGTGGTGAGCAAACCTGGGAAGGCATCCAAGCAAACCGCGACAGAGTGGTGAGCAAACCCTGGGAAGGGCTGAGATCCACGCGAACCACAACAAGATGGTGAGCAACCCTGGGAAGGGCTGATATCCACAAAAGAAAAAAAAAAGAGACAAAAAACAACAAACCCTGGGAAGGGCTGAGATCCAAGCAAACCGCGACAGAGTGGTGAGCAAACCTGGGAAGGCATCCAAGCAAACCGCGACAGAGTGGTGAGCAAACCCTGGGAAGGGCTGAGATCCACGCGAACCACAACAAGATGGTGAGCAACCCTGGGAAGGGCTGATATCCACAAAAAGAAAAAAAAAACAAAAAACAACAAACCCTGGGAAGGGCTGAGATCCAAGCAAACCGCGACAGAGTGGTGAGCAAACCTGGGAAGGCATCCAACCAAAACAAAAACTGGGAAGGGCTAAGATCCAAACCAATAACAACCCTGGGAAGGGCTGAGATCCAAGCAAATCACATATGTATTGTCATTCTTGTGCACTGTCATTCATGCATCGAGTGTCTATTCTTTATCCTGTTCATTTCATTCATCATTGCATAAACATGATAAAGAGGGGCAGCTGTAGACACCCGATTTTTGCATTTCCTATACTAACCCTGACAGGAGGGCAAAATCGTCAATTGACCCGGCACACGAGAATAAAGGGTGGACATAAAGACGAACCCTCAAAACCACCACGACGGGATGATATTGAAGCCGACACGACAACAAACGAATGTCGAGAGTCAGTTACTGATCACTGTGCTTGCCCGGATGACGTGGCACGTTTCCCGACGGGTTCCGGACTGCCGATGCGCAAACCCGTCAGCGGAAACCAACGGTACGACACGAAAATCGAGACGAGGCACGGAAAACGAGAAAATCAGCACAGTTAGCCGCAGATCAATTCGCTGCCAAGGACGGAACTCGAGGCAGCACGGGACTCGAAGCGCACGGGACTCGAGCGCGGCTGGGGGGAGAACCAAGGGCCAGCCGCAGATATATCTGCGGCCAGCCGCAGATAGATCTGCGGCTGCCCTTGGGCAGTGCTATATTAGGCCAGTTCGCATACAGGAGGAAAAAAAGGAGGAATTCAGCAGCAGCAGCAGCTCGGAAATAAGGAGAAAACAGCAGCAAAACAAGAGCCATTAGGAGAGAAAAAGAGTGAAAAGAGTGAGGAATTGTACCAATTTTGTGAGATTATATCTCATATTTTCTACTCTACTCAATACACAAATTCATACATATTGTGGGGATTAATTGCAAGGTGAAAAACCCTTTGTTCTTAGCATTTTGTTATACCATTTTGTTAATCTTTTGGTCATCCGAATTACCTTAAATGTAGTTTTTCTTATATGTTATCGCGAAGCCATGGGCTAGGGGACTATTAGTGAGGGTCTCATCGGAATGAAATTCCCCCTAATAGCCCGATGATATCCATTTGGTGCAAATCTTAGCTATTATGATATGGTATCATTCATAGTGTATTTCGATCATCATTGTAAGATATCCTAGAGTGTTAGGCATCCCGTTGTTGTTTATTTTCGTTATATCCATTTGGTGGTTGTGCAATAAGTTCGGATGTGAGCCTAGGAATGCGACCCCGTGGTCCAAATCCGATGATGGACATTTTTGAATGTATGTAATCGGGTGGATGTATCCGTTATTGTAAATATGTAATCGTCGGGCCTTAAAACGACGCCAAGGCGATAATCGTGTTTAAGGCCCCGAAATAGTGAAACTTGTGATTGTGGGCGTTTGGGGTTATTTTGATGGTTTACATGCCCATGAATAGCCCCGACGCGTGTTTATGCTTGATTAGATTTTGTGACACGAAAAAAATGATTTCAAAGATTAAACGATGAAGGTTTTTCCTTAAAATCAAGCAAACTAGGAGGTTAGCATCACGTAGCTAAAATTTGGAGGTGTTAATGAATGTCGATTTCTATTAAACGAGAAGGCTAAAGAAAGTCGTTTTCAAATGTCACAAAAAATTGGTTTTATAAAATGAAACAACGTTTTATTAAATCTTGGTGCGTAGGGTGAAAGATATCCTAGAAGTTGCCCATCATTTTATGAAAGCAATGTATAGATTTCGATTCCTACTTTTATGAAGGTTTAAAACTCTTGTTTTGCAAAACGACATCTAAGGAAAATCTCATAGTTTTGCCAACTAAAATCAACCCTTTCTCGCAAAGCTTTCTCGTTTTAAGCCGATGGACATTCTAAAGCATTCTCAAAAGAAAAACACAATTTTCCCTAATAATCCAAATGATTCTTTTATGCAAATTCATCACAACATTCACATAGGCACACACACACACACACGCGCACACACACATTTCATGAATTAAAGGATAGGAAAGCATCAAGATTGCGGTAACCGTGCTTCACGGAAGTCGAGGGGTGCCTAACACCTTCCCCTCACTTAAGCAAGCCCCCGAACTCTATGAATCTCGATTCGCAGACCAATTAATTCGGAGTCACATATGAGCCAGCGATTTATAAAAAATGAAAACTCGGATGAGTTGGTACATCCATTTCAAATATACCAACTGGCGACTCTGGTTAAATTGGCTCATCATAAAAACAATCTTTAAAAACCCCGTCGACATTAATGCCGACCTTTTCCAAAGAATCATTAAACCAAAAGGCTAAAATTGGAAAAGACAAAAGAGACGAACAAATCGCAAGAGAAGCGAGAAAACCCGGCGTCGACACTATGGAGATAGAATAAATTAAATAGCTTAATATTTATTATTTAATATTTTGGAAATATTAAGTATAAATTAATAAGAGGAGTCTTATTATTACTAATACTATTACTATTATTTAATTCCTAATAGGGATTGAGAATTAATTAATAGAAGTACTCTCTCATGGATTCCTAATTAGATTAGGAGGTTGATTTAATTAAAAGAGTTTAATTAGAATAAAAACCTTAATCCTAAATAGTTTAGGGGAGGGTTTTTCCTACATCTATAAATAAGAGAAGTCTTATCATAGATTAGAGTTACACACTCTTGCATTAGAATTGTGGAGAGTACTTACAATTTCTATAGAGATAGAAACTAGGGTTTTGCCAACACCCATCTTCTTGAATACATATTATTCATTGGTGGATCACTTCTAGAGGCGAAACACTTAGGTGGCTAACGTTGATCAAAGGAAAGAATTTTAATCGGTGGAATTCAAGGAGAACGCGAAGAAATTGGAGGTGAACTTGTACCTGAGGAAGCTAGAATTCTACAAGGGTATAATTCTTATTCTCCATCTCTTTCGTTTAATTAAGAATTGTGCATAAAGAAAGATCATGGTGATGGTTTGTATAAAAAATTTAAAATATGATTTTATCGCGCTTCCTCTTTATTTATGTAATTTGATTGCATGTTTGCGTTCCAGTTATTCACTTTGTTGAATTCGTTACACTTATTCTTACTATGGAATCAATTGAAATTCTTTATCTTCATTCATGATATACCCCTTGTTCATTTAACTTGCTGAGCAAACTCGTTGCTCACCCTTGCTATATCATGAAAACATTACAGTTAAGTCCGAGTACTCGAGCAGAGAGAAGGGCAAGGAGAAGATGAAGTTCTAGGCTTCGGATGGGCGCGTCATCTGTTTTAATGTATTTTCTTAGACTTCGGATTATGTAACACGAACGATAGTAGTTATTTTTGTTGCTTCGTGATGTCTAGTTATGGTTATAGTCCTTGGGACCCGATTGTAAACCTTTTGGATGATCAATATATGATTGTTTATTTTGCATTTAGATATCATGTGTTGATTAAAGGTGTTTGGATGTTGCTTATCGTGAACACCAAATTTAAGGTGTTGATACCTGAATTTGGGGGTGTCACAGGTTGGTATCAAAGCTTTAGGTTATAAACTTTAGGAATGCGAAGCCTAGGTTATAACCTTAGTATTAAACTCGTATTGAGTGCATTAGGAGA
The DNA here is from genome assembly GCA_034770075.1 of Aralia elata. Lineage (NCBI taxonomy): Eukaryota > Viridiplantae > Streptophyta > Magnoliopsida > Apiales > Araliaceae > Aralia > Aralia elata. The sequence goes on from CM068379.1 coordinate 48,988,013, forward strand.
TAAATCAGGGAGATTTATCATAATTGGTATTTTTATGAATTGGGAAATTCATCGAGTCATGTAGTACCCAATGAAATTTAATTTCATTCCTTCAATGAATATATTTTATTGCTATACTGATGTTAGTTTTGTTGGTTGTAGAATGGCTGAGTTAGGAAAGCCGAGTCTTGTTGTTGAGGAAGAGGTGTTCACAGACATCTCAGTGGACACCGAGCAGTTAGTCGGCTATACACCCGTTGCACCTGTAGAGTCCGAACCCGAGGAGGATGAGGACTATTTAGTCGAGTTTGAAGAACCCGTCAGAGGTAGAGTGTTAAGATCCGGCATTTAGGACAGGGATGATGAGTCTGAGGAGGACCCGGCTGATATAAAGATAGGTGGAGCTGTTGAAGAGGTACCCGAGGAGGGATCTCCGATGTTCAACACATTTCAGGATGACTTGCTCAGAGACTATGCCGATCGCATAATAGAGCATGAGCAGATTATCAAGCAGCAAAATGCTCGTATTGCACACTTAGAGGAGGAGAATTCTGTCCATTAGGAGATGGAAGAGCAGTATAAGGCAGAGGCGTACTCACTACAGTTCTAGATAGTTGAACTGAAGGCTCAAATTCAGTAGTTAGGGGGTGCTACACCCCAGTTGAACCCCACAGTGTAGCAGTTGATGCTGCAAAATAGTCAGTTGAGGCAGGTATTAGAACAGTCGGATGTCCGAGAGGTGGAACTACAGTCAGTTCTAGAGGCCGTAAGGGCTGAGCGGGACTTGGAGCAGGCAGACAGGATTCGGGTGCAGGAGTTTTGGATTTACGCAGCCACAAGAGTGGATGTGCTAGAGGGGGAGGTTCGAGATGGATCCGCTAGGATCGATACCTTAGAGTATGCCATACATACGGCAGTGGCCAGACTACAAGACCGGGCCAGGAGATACCTTCGGGAGGAGGGCAGTAGTCGGCACATGATCAGACGCTGAGTGGTTGATCGATTAGCTCGACAGGCACTCCATTGGGCAGTTCGTCATAGCAGGCGTTGATTGTTGGTTTAGTACCCTTGTGTTTACCTGGTCGTTATAGTGAGTCCCACTTTTTGTTATAATAGGGGCATCTTTTGTTGTAAATCCTTATGTGTGGTTGTACGCATGGGATAGTGTTAGAACCCCGTCAGCTGTTTTGATCAGAGGGGTAGAACGTTGTTAATCCCCACTTTTTGTTCATTAGAGGATAGACAACAATTGATAGGCTATGCCATTGAGCATTTATAGCAGTATGCCAAATGTTGAGTCAGTCTGTATTAAAACATTGGTATATGAATATAAATGCAGTTGCTTCCTTTCGAATCAAATGTGTTTGATAGATGCCTATACTTTATTTTGCTTACGTCTATAGGGTGTTGCATCAGGGCACCGAACCGAAGCTCCGAAGAGATCATGCCTCCAAGAAGATAGCCACGAAACCAAAGGGTTGAGGAGTCGGTTAATAACACTCAGGGTCATCCAGACCCAATGAGAGCTTTTGCCGATATGCTGGCCGAAGCCATGTAGAGCAGACCTCCGCCAGGAGTGGAGTAGCTAGGGCACCACTTGGCTAGCTTCAAGGATTTTAAATTGGTAGGACCTCTAGAGTTCCGGGGAACCTTAGATCCAATCGTAGCCCAATCATGGGTAGAAGAAATGGAGAAAGTGTTTGAGGTCACTCGTGTGGCCAAAGAGCAGAAGACGGGATTTGCCACCTTCATGATGAAGGGTGAGGCAAACGTTTGGTGGAAGGCTAATAAGGGTCGTGTTGGGGAAGGAGTAATTCCATGGGAATGTTTCAAAGCGTTATTTTTTGAGAACTACTTCCCAGAGAGTATGCAATCAAATATGGAGGTGAAGTTCCTAGAACTGAAACAAGGAAACATGTAGGTCACCGAGTACGCGGCAAAGTTCAACGAGTTGGCCAGATTTTCCCCTCACCAAGTCGATACTGAGGCCAGGAAAACCAGGAGGTTTGAACTGGGGCTAAAACCATAGATCTACAGTGGAGTTGCAGTGTTGCAGAGTAGCACATTTTCCACCCTATTAGAGAGGGCGATCATCGCGGAAGGAGGAAGTGAGGCGTTGGCCAAGTATAACCATGTCTAGAAGAAGAGCCAAGATAGTAACAAAGGGGGAAGTAGTGGAGGTAGCAATCAGAACAAAAGAAAATGGAGTGATAGCCAAATCTCTGGAAGCAACAGGTCTAGAGAGGAGGCTAAGAAAGGCAACAAGTGTAACAACTGTGGAAGAAGTCACCCAGGAGAATGCATGAGGGGGAAAGGCATTTGTTATAACTGTGGGCAACTGGGGCACATTGCTTCTCAATGCCCCAAAGGAAGGAAGTCAAGATGTTTCTCGTGTGGAGCACCCGATCATTAGATCAAGGATTTTCCGAAAAGGAAAGGTGATGCAGCCAATACAACCGAAATAATAACAATAACCACAACAACAGCAAGCTGACCATCGAAGGGCCAGCCAATCAAGCGAACCAGCCGACGGCGCGCACATTCAACATGACCGTGTAAGATGCGGTGCAGGCGAAGGACGTGGTGTCAGGTATTATCCCGATTAATACTGTCAATGCCTACGTGTTATTTGATTCGGGTGCTACCTGCTCTTTTGTCTCAGAAGAGTTTGCTAAACGATTAGGCTTACCCAGCGAGAAATTAGAGAACCCCATAATCATAGAAGTAGCTAATAAAGAGGTTATCCATGTAGACTACATTCATAGGAATTGTTATGCTGAATTGAGAGGGATTAAGCTTAGCGTGAATTTGATACCGATTCATTTGGGAGAGTTCGATGTAATTCTTGGGATGGACTGGTTATCAAATCACGGAGCTGTGATTGACTGCGTACACCTGAAGGCTCTAAGTAAGTTGAAGGTTGTATTCCACGGTAGTAAATTGCTGAGACAATCTTGTTGTCTGATGATGATGCAAGCAAAGAAGTTGCTAAGGAAGGGTTGCATAGGTTATCTGGCTCATGTGGTTAATACTCGAAGAGTAGAGGGTGAACTGAGTCAGATACCTCTAGCAAGGGAATTTCCTGACGTTTTCCCAGAGGAAATTTCGGGTATGCCACCTGATAGGGAAGTAGAATTTGTGACCGACTTAGTACTAGAAACGACACCGATATCCAAGACACCTTATCGAATGGCTCCAGTAGAGATGAAGGAACTGATGGTTCAATGGTGGTCGATTTCACAACCGATAAATACGCGCAAGTATACGCGGTCAACAAGTAATAAAGTGATAAGAGAGTTGTCGAACCCACAGGGAATTGTTCTAGTGTATCCCAAATACCAACTATATATCGTCTCGATTTTATTTAGACAAATGATGAATTGAGTTTGTTTTGTTGTTTGGTAATAATTAAGATCTATGGAAAGCGTTAAAATAATGAAATCTAATGTTAACAAGTCTAAGATTGCAATTTTCCCCAACACTTCATTTTAATATCCTAACTCTCTCATTTGAATTAATTAACAACATAGAATTGCCAACCGAGAAATCAAAGCTACTTATAAGCCTCTGTCGATGGTCAAATTCGAATCTTCCTAATACGGCATGTAGATATATGTCTATCCTACACACTATCAAGAGACTAATTTCAAGAACAATAACAAGACACGTGTCACTAAATCTCATTTACCGTTCCTTCAATTACCAACTTTCACATAGGAAAGTCATTAAGAGTAGATTCTCCATTGGTTGCACACAGTAATCTAGGTATATATCTATCCTAAATACTATCAAGTTACCTATTATTGAGGATAATCAACAAGACACACGTCACTAAAATCTCAATTAATTACACCACAACAATATTTAAACTCTCGCATGATATCATAACAAGGTCTAAACACTATAATCCGTTCGTCAAGTTCATATAGGTTCCCACGGTAATTACTAGCTATTGCAATTAATATATGAAGCATAAATTATGACATACAATTCACAAATGAGTAATTAATAAACAAAGAGAGAGAAATCAATTCAAACTATGTGTTGGGTTCCATTGAAATCTTAGAAATTAAGGTCTAGTTCATGGTAGCTAAGCAAAACATCAAACACATGTGTTCATCATAAATTAGAATTACAAATTCAAAGGAAAGAAAGAGATGATAAAAACCCATTTAGAAGATATTCATATGTTATTTTGCTTGGTTGATGACAATCTCTAGCTTTTCCTCTTCCTTTGGCATTCTTTTCTCTTTTTGCTCCATAGCTTGTTGCTGGAAATTTCCTTGAATTGCAGCCCCAAGCTCTTCTTGATGAAGTATGTGTAGCCTCCTCAAGGTCTAAATATCTCTTTGACAAGCCTTTCCTTCTTGGTATCTTTGGCTTTTTGCTGAGTTTTCCTTGTATTGCAGCACTTTTGCTCTCTATTTTGATGTTTTTAGTCTAGCCTTCCAATCCTTAGTTCTCAAATATGAAGCCCCAATGAGATATTATATAGTGCCTCCATGAAAAATCCTAGGCCAAATATCAGATTTTGGGTCAAAAGTGAGCTGGAATCGCACTAAGAGCTCAAAAAGATCGCACTCAGCACGCCAGATGCGCCCGCACGCCGCCTGGTTGCGCCCGGCACGCTGCCCCCTGGCCATGCCGCAACGCCCATGGCACGCCCACACCGCGCGCGCGCTGGCTGCCTGGGTGCCAGGCGCCGTGCGCCCGCACCCATTTCCCCGCGCCCGCGCCAGGTGGCCTGTATCCCGACTCAGCTTTGACCTCTGTTAGTAAAATGACCATAACTTCTTCGTCCGAACTCGGATTAAGGCGTGTAAATAGGATATGGAAAGCTGAGAAAGAGCTCTACAACTTTCATAACTGGAGCTTGACGAGAAAATGTCCGGAGAAAGGCGCAAATGGAGCCCGAAGCAACTGCTGTGTAAAATACATGCCAAATCCGATGGTAAAATAGCCATAACTCTCTCATACGAACTTCAAATTGGATAATTCAAGATGCTCTGGAAAGCTAAGACAAATATCTACAACTTTCATTCTTTGAGTTTTGAGAGATTCAAATTGGATCATGGGTGAAATTTGGAAACAAGCAGCTACAATACCGAAAAGCAAGTTATGGGTATTGATTCCAAGGAGCTTTTATTTCAATTCCTACAAAACAACATGAAAAACACATAAAAGCATACAAAAACATATAAAACCAATATAAAACTACATTACATGACAATAAGATAAAAACACATAAAACCAACCGAAATGACTTAGGATTTACAAATTATCAAGCTCAAAAGCACCTAATTTGTGTATATAAAACACACTCATCATTCAAAAACTGCAGGAGCTGTTAGATAAAGGTTTTATATTCGAGAACCAAGCGTGTCACCTTGGGGAGCGCCAGTTCTGTTCGTGAAGAAGAAAGATGGATCGTTAAGGCTCTGCATAGACTATCGCGAGTTGAATAAAGTTACTATTAAGAATAAGTATCCGTTACCCAGAATTGATGATTTTTTTGATCAATTGAAGGGAGCGAAATACTTTTCGAAGATCGACTTGAGGACTGGTTACCACCAGTTGAAAGTAAGGAAGGAGGACATTTCGAAGATAACATTCAGAACTCGGTATAAGCACTTTGAGTTTCTGGTAATGTCATTTGGACTAACTAATGCACCAGCAACATTTATGGACATAATGAACAGAGTGTTCAAGCAACATTTGGATAAATTTGTCGTCGTGTTCATCGATGACATCTTGGTGTACTCAAAGACGAAGGAGGAACATACTGAGCATCTAATGGTAGTGCTTGAGACTTTGAGAATGGAGAAGTTGTATGCGAAGTTCTCGAAGTGTGAATTTTGGTTGCAGAAAGTGCAGTTTCTGGGGCACGTCATTGACAAGGATGGTGTTTCGGTGGATCCAGCAAAGGTGGACGCAGTTATCAACTGGGAGCAGCCGAAGACGCCGACGGAGATTAGAAGTTTCTTGGGACTAGCGGGATACTATCAAAGATTCATTTAGGATTTTTCGAAGATAGCATCGTCGTTAACCAATCTTATCAAAAAATCAAGCAAGTTTATTTGGACAGATAAATGTGAGGAGAGTTTTATGGAGCTGAAGAAAAGGCTTAGCGAAGCACCTGTGTTGTCATTACCCGACGATACAGGGGGATTTGTGGTGTATAGTGATGCATCACACAAAGGCCTTGGTTGTGTGCTAATGCAGCATGGTAAAGTTATTGCGTACGCTTCACGACAATTAAAGGACTATGAGAAAGGATATTCGACTCATGACCTGGAATTGGCCGCGGTAGTTTTCGCCTTGAAGATTTGGAGGCACTACCTATATGGGGAGAAAGTGTGAGATATACAACAGACCATAAAAGTCTGAAGTATATCTTCACTCAGAAGGAATTGAATATGAGGCAGCGACGGTGGTTGGAATTAATCAAAGATTATGATTGTGAAATTCTTTACCATCTGGGCAAAGCGAATGTTGTGGCTGATGCCTTGAGTAAAAAAGGCAGAGAGAAGCTGTCGAAGCTAACGACTCAGGAAGAGTTGGTGAATGAATTTTGAATGACTGGAGTTGGAGGTGAGATATCTGATGGAGCCAGACGAAAAAATTGTTTGTAGTGACAGCAAATTCGATCTTATTGGATAAAATCAAGGAGGCTCAGGGGGAAAAGGATGAAGATTGTTTGTAGTATCAAGAAGCATATTTTCGAAGGAAAAGAGCTCAAGTATAAGGTCGATAGCACCGAGCTGCTAAGATTTGAAGGGAGAATCTGGATACCGATGGTTCCGATCAAAAACATACCATATGATTATGAGTCATGAACTTACCATACGTATGAGATTTTAAGAACTCGCACGTAGCCTTAACCTTCTCTACCTATCAGATATGCATATGAGGAAAGAATCACCTTCCCACCACATAAATAACTAATAGTGCTTAACTTTGACATTCTCTACCTATCAGCTATGCATATAAGGAAGAATCGCCTTACCATCATATAGATAACTAATAGCACGACCACAGATTTCACTTATGATCAAAATAGGAAGCTAAGTGGTCGTTAGACCACGCACTACTTCCCGGCCCATACAAGGAATTCGTTTAACTTAGACACTAAACTAAGTCCTCAGTAGAAAATCCACAATTCTTAACTTCTTCATTGTTTACTTTGGATTACCATAATCCATAATCTAGCAATTTCTACTCATTAAGAGTGTAATTTTAAACCACTTCGGTTAAACTATTTCATGGTCTAACAGCCTCTGCGGGACTTTGCAGGAATCTTATACAAGACTTCCTCTTTTTTTTCCCATTCTTTTCACTTCCTTGAGTCAGCAGACTCAGGATTAAACTCTTTATTTCTTCTCAAGATCCTTCCTTGGACCTACTCATTCATTTCTTAACTTCGAATTTTCTATATTCGTCTTTTATCACTTAAAACTTTTTCCGAATTTATTTCGCTAACTATTTCCATCATCTCTTCTGTGGTTATAGCCTAAGGTACTCTTACCTAAGGTTTATAACCTATCAGCTCTGTCACGAACTGTCACGCCCCGAGAATCCCCGTACTCGCTACAACCAAGGCGACCTCGTGCGTTAATGTACAATCTTACTTACCTTATTATTCACAACATTTTTTATAATAATATGTTGTTATAAACTCAATAAATTTAAAACTTTTATAATGTTCCTTATAACTTTACCTCAGAATTGAAATCTTTACAATTCCTTAATACAACTCAAGATCATATTACCAAATGATCTGATTTAATACATTATCGGTGAGTAAAAATAAAACTTACAACCACAACAATAAGTCTTTTCTATTTTTAGACAATAACTTCTTTACTCAAGCGAGTCTGCTAACGATAAATGTCGTCTAGCATAAGTACAAACAATACCATATTACAAGTTTTTCTAACTTATAACATCTCAAACAGATATAACATAACAGAGTTACAATACAAAGATTTATTTCTTCTAGCTATAGAGTTTTTGTTGTTAAACTCCCTCTTCAATCACATCTTTTTCCTTCATCTTTACCGGGGATCTCCAGATACCTCGTACTTCACTGAAAGTGTTTGTTTGAAGCAAGAGTGAGCACAACGGCTCAACAAGTTCAACAGTTTCACATAACACATAAATCATGCATCATGCATGCTTGGCAATATATTCATGTACGACATTGTATACATGCTTCTCAATTATTATACATCGCACTTAAAACATGCTTCATAACTTATATCAAATCATGCCATCACAATTTGTACATATTTCACATGTAATCATGCTTCATGCTTTTCACATACTTCATAAATAATCATGCCCATTGATTTCACATATCATTAAATAACATAAAAATAGATTCATATCAACAAGTTTAATATCACATTGTTCATAACAATGCACATAGCAACAACAAGTTATGAAAAACTTGCCAGATAAGTTTATCCAGCACATGCTAACATTATTGTGTTCCTCGAACAAACTAACAATCGTAATATAGTTAACATAATTCCACATTAGTCACAATACGCATTACAAGTCCTTAATTATGATTTTAACTTTCAATTTTCTTAACTTTTAACGATAGTTTAGCTAATTCATATCTCACTCGTACCAACTCGGAATTGGTTCATCTTTGGATAATGAAATACCTATAACATGGTCTAACTACCCTTATAGGTGTTATAAACAACAAAAAGTCTGATTTAAGAGGTCAAACTCGTGGGTTCTCGCAGTGTGTAGACTTCTGGACCCCGGCTTGGTTAAACAGCCATAACATCTTCATTTCTTAACCTTTTTTGGGTGATTCTTAAGTCCATTCTCATCAGAATTTTCCCCCTCTACAAACTTTCCTTTAGATTTCAGATCACGATTCCAATCGGACGTTTGACTCAAAATCGCTCTCAAGGACAGAATGCAAACTAAACTTCATTTTGCCTTCACTTGAAAGACAAACCTTGACACTCTTATGTATTATTTAGCTAGTTCATCATGTTATATGACTTACTAACATGGTAATACATAAACCAACACAAAGTCGAACACTTTTAAAACATGTTTTTAAGATCAAACAATGATCGATTTGAAACCGACACTTAGGGTTTTTTACAAAACGATAAGTTTTTAAGTTTAAAACTTATTATGAACATAACTTTTTACAAAACGACACTTTTGCAGGAGTTTTGGAGAAGGCGATTATCGCGGAAGGTGGAAAGCGACGCTCTGACTAAGTATAACCAAGAGCAGAAGAAGAAGAAGAAGGGTGAAATTGAGAATAACAAGGCTCGTGGTAGTAATAGTGGTGGTCACAATCAGAAGAGGAAGTGGAATGACAGTGGGTTTGTTGGGAATCAACAGGGAGGTCAGAAGAAAAAAGTGGAAGCGTGTATTACCTGCGGGAAGAATCATGTGGGAATATGCCTGAAGGGAACGAGGGTTTGCTACAATTTTGGCCAGGAGGGTCACATAGCACCAAATTGTCCTAATCCTAAGAAGGGTGCTTGCTTCACTTGTGGGTCGAAGGATCAAATAGCTAGGAATTGCCCTAAGAAGGGAGCAGGAAGGAAAGGGACACAGTGGTGGTAGCACTTTAACCATAACTGGATCAGCACCGACAAACCGACCTACTGCTATAACGTTCAACATGACCGTGCAGGACGCCGTACAGTCGCGAGATGTGGTGTTAGGTATCATTCCGATCAATAATATAAATGCTTATGTATTGTTTGATTCGGGTGCTACTTGCTCATTTATATCCGATGACTTTGCTAAGAATCTAGATTTGCTTAAGGAGAAATTAGATTACCCTTTGAACATAGAAATTGCGAATAGGGAGGTAATTTTTGTTAGGTATATGCACAGTAACTGTAGAGTGGATATTAAAGGCCACGTAATGATGGTAGATTTAATCCCAATTAAACTTGGGGAATTCGACGTTATTTTGGGAATGGATTGGCTATTCAATTATGGAGCGATAACTGATTGCCAAAGGAAGTGTATTACCATTATAACTCCGTCAGAGGTAGTATTTTATGCCAGCAAGTTTCCTAGACAAGCGAGTTGTCTGACGATGATGTAGGCTAGGAAGTTGATGAGACAAGGCTGTGTGGAATACTTAGCCTACATAGTCGATACTCGAAAAGAGAGTCCGAAATTAGAAGAGATACCTGTCTTAATAGACTTTGTAGACGTATTTCCAGATGATTTACCAGGACTTCCGCCAGACAGGGAAGTGGAATTCGTAATCGATTTGGCACCAGGAACTGCTCCCTATATCGAAGGCTCCGTACCGTATGGCTCCAGTAAGAGATGAAAGAATTGATGGTACAACTGTAAAAAAACTTTTAGAAAACAAGTATATCCAGCCGAGCGTATCGCCGTGGGGAGCGTCGGTGTTATTTGTCAAGCAGAAGGACAGATCGATGCGACTTTGCATTGATTACAGAGAATTGAACAAGATCACGATTAAGAATAAGTACCCGTTGCCAAGGATCGATGACTTGTTTGATCAATTGAAAGGAGCTAGGTATTTCTCGAAGATAGATTTGAGAAGTGGTTATCATCAGTTGAAGGTAAGGAGGGAAGATGTACCGAAATAAGCGTTCAAGACTCGTTATGGTCAGTACGAGTTTTTGGTGATGTCATTTGGTCTAATGAATGCTCCTGTAGCATTCATGGACCTAATAAACAGGTGTTTAAGCCGTTTTTAGATAAGTTCGTAGTAGTGTTCATCGATGATATTCTAGTATATTCCAAAACTGAGGAAGAGCATGTAGAGCATTTGAAGGAGACATTAGAAGTATTAAGAAGAGAGAAGCTGTACGCTAAGTTTTCAAAATGTGAATTCTGGATAGAACGGGTGCAATTTGTTGGACATGTGATTGACAAGAATGGGATTTCAGTAGATCCGTCAAAGGTTGAAGCTGTGATAAACTGGGATCAGCCGAAAACACCATCGAAAGTAAGGAGTTTTCTAGGATTGGCAGGTTATTACAGAAGATTCATTCAGGATTTTTCCAAAATTGCGACTACCGTTAACGAATTTGACTAGGAAGGGGGCGGTGAAGTTCTTTTGGACGGAAAAGTGTGAGGAAAGTTTTTAAGAATTAAAGAAGAGGTTGAGTACGACACCTATGTTATCTTTACCGGATAACACAGGAAATTTTGTGGTGTACAGTGATGCGTCGCATAAAGGACTAGGATGTGTGCTTATGCAGAACGGTAAGGTCATTGCATATGCGTCACGACAATTAAAGGACTATGAGAAGGGGTATCCGACCCATGACTTAGAATTGGCCGCGGTAGTGTTTGCTTTGAAGATCTGGAGACACTATCTCTACAGGGAGAAGTGCAAAATATATACAGACCATAAGAGTTTGAAATATATTTTCACACAAAAGGACCTGAACATGCGATAAAGGAGATGATTAGAATTGATAAAAGACTATGACTGCGAGATTTTATACCATTGGGGTAAAGCAAACGTTGTGGCCGACGCCTTAAGCAGAAAGGGTCGGGAGAAACTGTATATGTTAACTGTACAGGAAGAGTTAATTTTAGCAATGGCAAAACTGGAGTTGGAGGTTAAATATCCTAAGGAGTCTGATGAAAAACTATTTCAATTGGGAGCCGACCCAACTTTGGTAGATAAGGTTAAGGAAGCACAACTTCAGGATGAGGAATGTGAGAAAATCAGGAAAAGAATATCTGAAGGTGATGAACTGAAATTCAAAGTTGATAACGAAGGATTATTGAGATTCGAGGAAAGAATTTGGGTTCCGCTAGTACCAGAGGTTAAGGAGAAAATTTTGAGCGAGGCTCATAGTTTCAAGGTATTCGATTCATCCGGGAAGTACAAAAATGTACCAGGAACTCTGATAGCATTTCTAGTGGCTAAATATGAAAAGGGACGTTGCCGATTGTGTGGCCAAGTGGTTGACATGTCAGAAACTTAAAGCAGAGCATCAGAGGCCGAGTGGGTTACTACAACCGTTAGAAATCCCAGAATGGAAATGGGAACATATCACAATGGATTTCGTAGTATATCTTCCGACGACTCAAAAAAGGTTTTGACACAGTTTGGGTTATCGTAGATCGACTAACGAAATCAGCACATTTCCTACCGATCAAGATCAGATTTAGCCTAGATCAGTTGGCGAAGTTGTATGGCAAGGTAGAGACCTATAAGACCAAACCTGTTTAAAAGGTTTCAAATAAAGTCAAGGAGTTGACTATGATAAAACCTTATTACCGGGTAATGCTCAAGTCCATTTGGATTTTGCTTGTGATTGGCAGCTTATTACGAAATCTAGCAAATGGATGTGGAGACGTCCTTCCTCAATAAAGACTTGAGGAGAATGTATGTATGATACAGCCAGAGGAATTTTTGGCAAAGGTTAAAGCATATCGTGTTTCTAAGCTACAATGATCCATTTATGGATTGAAGCAAGCTTCTCAAAGATGGAACATTCGTTTTTGATGAGACAATCAAAAGAGTTTGATTTTATAAAAAACGAGAATGAACCTAGTGTGTACAAAAGGTCAGTGGGAGCACTGTGACATTCCTAGTATTATATATTGATATATTACTGATAAGGAATGACACACCAATGCTACAATCAGTAAAGATAAAATTGTCTAAATATTCCTCCATGAATAACTAGGGAGGAGCATCCTATAAATTGGGGATATAAAATCTATATAGATAGATTTAAAAGGATGTTCGGCTTGACCTAATGAACGTATATTCATTCGATGCTAAAGGCATTTAGTATGGCAAACTCCAAGAGAGGTCTCATGATGATGAGCCATGGAGTGTATCTCTCTAAAATTGGTCTCCAATGAAAAAGAGATCGCATGAGTTACTATCATGTATGCAATGAATATACAAGATCACTGTAAGACAGTGATAAACATCATTAAGTACTTAACCGGTACTGAAGATGTGATCATGATTCATGGTAGGTCTGAATTAAAACTAGAGGGCTAAACAGACTCAAGTTTTTCAGACTAACCAAGACGATAACAAATCCACTTTAGGGTAAATTGTTACCTTGAATGGTGGTTCAGTGAATTGAAAAGGTTCCAAAATAGCAAAGAGTTGCTAGTTTAGTGACAAAGACAAAGTATATAGTTGTAAATGAAGCTGCAAGTTGATTGTTTGGATGAAAAGTTCATTACAGAACTAGGAATAGTTCCTAAGTCTCATTTTGGATTCAAACATGTGTTGCGGCACTTTCATTTGATTAGAGGAATCATTGAAAGAAGAAAATTCACTATAGAGATAGTGGACTCTCAAGAACAACATTGCATATCCATTTACTGAAGCTTTATCCAAACGGCAGGATGATCGTCACTTAGAGAAGAAGGGTATTAGATACCATGACGATTGGCTTTAGTGTAAGTGGGAGATTGAAAGTAGTATGCACACAAGCCAATCATATTTGATATGATGTAGCATATACTTTGTAATCTTATTCGGTTATTAAAGGCATTTTACATTATCTACATAGTGCTGTTATATTAAATGTGATAAACCCATAGTTTTGAGCAATGCTTTTAGAATCATGATGGTGATCATGCTAATAATATCTAAATTCTAGATAGCTCACAAACTAAAATCGTTCCTAATCGTTGGATTACTAAAAAGGGGATTAGTGAATCCGGATAGATTAGTACATACGTTGCTTGCTCTTAAGAAGAGGATGATTGATCTCATAATCATTTGTGTGGAGACACTAAAGCAAGTATGTAGGTGCTTATTGGAGAATAAGTTCACTGAACGTGGCTCGCTAAGGAATACCTAATGGAGTTTTACTCGCCTGTCAATAGGAATTCCTCTAGTGATAGTAGTATAAGTAATCGTTGGACTTGAGATCATCATAGTATCTTGTGTATGATGAGTTATACTTTGGCATGTCCCTTAAGACCTTTAGGGTATAACAAAGGGTATGATTGGGTATAATAAATTATACATGGAGATAGGTGAATGATTAACAAAGAATCTACCACGTCTAGTAAAAGATGTGAATGTCCTATGTGATTCGATAAATGACAACTTAGTAGTCCTTGGCCAAGGCAGAATGAAATTAGAAAAGAGTTTCTAATTTGCATTATTTAGAGTTGTGCATTTAGGAATCGAAATACATATAATTAAATAAAATAAGACTTGACAGAAATTCCATGTCTTATATTTAATTGAGACATTGTATGGTAGAAGGATTGAATTGTACAGTAACTATTCACTGAAAGGTTCTTTTATGATTAATGTTGAAATCTATATTATCTGGAAAGTCGTTGATCGCTAAGGGGGCTTACCCTTATTGTAGAATAAATATTATTTATTTAAATGAATTAAATAGTTTAATTTATTTATTTAAATAAGATTAGAATTGTTCTAATTAATTTATTCACAAACGGTTTAATATGGAGAACCTAAAGGGTCACACCGCAAAAGAAAAATAGTTATTTAAAAAGTAAATGACATAATTGTAATAATAAGTTAAGTGTATTTAATTTAATCTATGGACATAGAATAAATTAAATAGCTTAATATTTATTATTTAATATTTTAGAAATATTAAATATAAATTAATAAGAGGAGTCTTATTATTATTATTACTATTACTATTATTTAATTCTTAATAGAGATTGGGAATTAATTAATAGAAGTACTCTCTCATGAATTCCTAATTAGATTAGGAGTTTAATTTAATTAAAGGAGTTTAATTAGAATAGAAACCCTAATCCTAAATAGTTTAGGGAAGGGTTTTCCTACATCTATAAATAAGAGAAGTCTTATCATAGATTAGGGTTACACACTCTTGCATAAGAATTGTGGAGAGTACTTGCAATTTCTATAGAGATAGAAACTAGGGTTTTACCAAACACCCATCTTCTTGAACAAGTATTATTTCTTGGTAGATCACCTCTAGAGGCCAAACACTTGGGTGGCTAACGTTGATCAAAGGAAGGAATTTAATCGGTGGAATTCAAGGAGAACACGAAGGAATTGGAGTTGAACTTGTACCCAAGGAAGCACGGTTCTACGAGGGTATAATTTCTTAATCTCTATCTCTTTCGTTTAATTAATAATTGTGCATAAAAAAAGATCATGGTGATGGTTTGTATAAAATTTTAAAATCTGATTTTATCGCGCTTCCTCTTTATTTATGTAATTTGATTGTGTGACACCCCCAAATCCAGGTATTTAAATCCCACTGATTTGGTGTTCACTATACCATTCATTCATATCTAGCTACCCATAATGAAGGACAATTTAAATTAAGTTAAATGAAATATCTTCCCACAAAAGGGTTACATCTCTAATCTCTTAATCAAACAAATCCCAGGTTATCTAACCTTTATTACATCAATGCGGAATTAAAACATAAAATTTAAATAAGTCTTTTTACAATAAAACATCAAATAAATAACAAGTCTTTAGCTATTTCTGCATCTTGCCCTTGCCCTTACTCGTGGACGGCTCGTCTGACTTTTCTGTCTTAGCTGCAATGTTCAATGCAAAAGTGATCAAATAATTGCCCACAAGTATGATAACAATAACAATTTAATAATCAATGAAATAGATTTCAACTGAGTATTTGTGGTTTTTCCTGAATACAATCAACAACTAATCGAGATATAAAAACTTAATAGAACGCTTGGCTCAAGAATTGAATATAGAATTCAAGCTTTAGAATTGTATCTGAGGGTCATAAGACCTCGAACTATGTCCTAGGTTAACAAGTATTTCTACCGTAACCTTTAACAGTCTTAAAGACTATGGACCACCCATCTCGTACTCAAGGGGATCAACCCTTTGTATAATGTATTGTGCACAAACATTTTAACGCTGTCGCATAATTAATCTCCTATATTAGGGTTGTTCATATCAATTTAGCATCAGAATCCGTACCAAAAGGAACTTGGTTTGGAACAATTTTAAAATATTCTAAGTCTTTAGAACGCTCATCAACTAAGGACTAGCTAAATCAATAAAGGTTTGCTAGTCACTAAAGCATTTGATTCGTCAATAAAGTCGTACAATAAAATTTATATTCGGAATTTGAATAACAATCAATGATCGAATAATGAATGACCGGAATAAAGCTTAAGCACTTAACATGGTAACAACCTTGCTTGAATAAACAATAAGCTAAGGTTAATAAACTTGCTCAAATGAAAGTAAACTTGCTTTAAATGAAATTACAAGTTTAAGGGAGGAAAAACTTGCCTCGTGCGTAGATTACAGATTTAAATAATTCACGTTCCATAATCGACCTATACATTTCGATTATAAAATGGTAACAATAATTAGTTACAGAACAATATACACTTTAAGATTCGATCTTATCCTATTTCATTATAACATCTCGATTGTCATTCGATAATCAACAAGTACTTGTTTAACATCCATCGTGGTATCTTATTAGTCACTTTATACCTTAATATAAGTTTTATATAGCATCATAGCAAAATTACAAAGAAAAATAAAAAAAATTAAAATTTTAGTTACTCTTCCACCGCCGGGGCGGTGAATTCTTCACAAAATTCTCGCCAGGGCGGCAATTTACTTAACAAAAAGCTCGCCGGGGGCGAGACTTCGCCGGGGCGAAGATTTCCTTAACAATATTTTCGCCGGGGCGAGACTTCGTCGGGGCGAAAAAATCAAGTACATTTCTACTGCCGGGGCGGTAGACTCGGCAGTCACCTCCTACAGTTCGCGAACCAGTGACATTCTAGGCCAAATTTTCTAAATTCTACCATCTAACACATAAATTAAACATACCCAGACATCAAACATGTTATAAAACAATTACCCAACATGTTTTCTAAACATTCTAACCATTATAATACACATAATCAACTAATTAGAACCCAAAATTCTCTGTTTAAAACAAAATATTCATGTTTTAGCCATTTAAATGAAAATCAACCACTGTAAATTCATCTCTAAACCATTTTGATCCGTTTTAAGTTGCATTATTCTCGTTTCTTATCATATTAACACAAATCAATAATCAATTTACAGGTTAATAATCAAATTGAATATCAATTCTCATACATATATGCCATACATGAAAGTGAAACTCTGTTAAAACCAAAAATCCTATTTTAAAGCATGTTTTTCATGGATTAATTCTTTCTAATTGGTTTAAAAACATCATATAACACCTAATACATGCTTACTATCAATTACACCAAGTAATTCATGTATGAGCAAATAAATTTTTATACAGAGAAGTAAAAATAATGAAATACGGTTGAAGAACTTTTAACAAAGCTAACAAGAATTATACCTTCAATTCCTTCTTGAACTTTAGCTAGATGATGGAAATCACTTAGAAATCCTCCTTTGATTTTAGAACTTTTCCCTCCAATCTCCAAACTTCTTTCTCAATTTCTCTCTATTCTTTCTTTGTTAAAACTCTGTGTTTTTCTTTCTTTAAAAAAAACAAACTGATGAACTAGCTAACTTTAACGTAACTTAGCTTTCAATTAGTCAGTTAAAGAAAAACAAAGGGTTAGGCCTGGTTTGGCAAACCCAAATACAAAATAATCCATTTTTACCAACCAAGGGTCACAAGGCCTTGTTTGGTTAAACTAAAATTAATCCTTTCTCATTTATTTTACTATATACTTTTAATTGTTACACTTCTAATTTAATTAAACTTATTATTAAATAAATTCAATTAAACCTTACTAACTTAATCAATAATTTCTATTTGACCAAAAACAATATCACTGAATAAATTATCTTATTCAAATAAATCATTTAATCATCTAATTTAATTATTAAATTAAATTACAATAATCACATCAAATCACATTTAAATAACATTTAACATAATCACACTTAACATGAACCATTCCATAATAACTTTTATAAATTATTTATTTTACTCAATAAATAAATTAACAAAAATATTTATATAACACAATAAATATTTTTATTTATTCACAAAAATCGCATTCGTTACAGATTGCATGTTCGCGTTATACAAATCTAACACAAACTGCACCGAATTTTGGATCATCTGAATTGTTCCCGGTTTAATCTCAAAAGTGTTTATAGTGATAGATGGCCTCGTGATGCTTGACTTGATCTTATCTATCTTAGGCATGGCATATTCCCTTAATGATTTCTGCTCTTTGTTATCCATGTTCACTTTCTCGATTGTCTCTTTGCAAAATTTCCTCAACTGGCGTAACTTGTTTTCAAGATCGTCCTCACACTGCACAAGTTCCGGCTGTTTTGATCGCATTTGCATAAACGAACCGAGATTACCTGAAACAGGAAGTAACAAGAAAAACAAAACAAAGTTTAACTAAAACAGAATTAATAAAATTGATACTTGAAATTAATAAACACCTCTTTTTTCCCGGCAACGGCGCCAAAAACTTGTTTGCCTAAATCTATACTAGTAAAATACGCAGTCTACAAGTAATAAAGTGAAAGTAGAGTATCGTCCCACGGAGAAAAACTGAGTTTATAATGACAAATTTCAATCCTAAATTAATCTAATTTTATTAAACAAATGATCAAAGATTTTTGAATTTCTGAAATTAACTAATTAATTCTAATTAAACTACTACCACAAGTTTGAAAACATATTTTTAAAGACTTAAGACTACAACTTCACTTATTGATTTACTTTGCTCAACACACTTCCCTTTTGGATTATGCTAATTATTTTATATTGCTAATCAAGAACTCATCAGTATTTATGACTATCTCTCAATGTTTCATAAACAACTCAACTCAAATCCACAAATGATAGATTCAAGATAATCACCCTAGACAACTAATCCACTATATCTCTATGTGAATTACAATTAAAAAGGATTTAAAGTTCAGGTTCCCTATCAGATTACATGTGGGTGAATAGGTATATCTATATCCTAAACATAAATTATGAATTCCAACGACTAGCAGAATGTACAATCACATACTAGTATGGTCAGATCTAAACCTATACTTCATCTCTCGAGCTCATATAGATTATCCCGATAATTACTAGCCAAATAATTAAGCAAATATGCATAAACCATAATAGACAATCTAATAATAACTAATCTTAATTATCCAGGAAGCATGTCAAACAAAACTACACAATAAGATCCATTATAACCTTAAAAAGAAATTTAGTTCATAATTAAACTAGAATCCATCATCCACAAATTTAATATCATTCAAAAGTCAAAATAAAAGAAAGAGAGAAGAACAAAAACTGATAAGCAATCCTTGACTCTCTCTAGCTCCTGCTTTGATTTTCTCCTGCTAGCAACTTGCTTCAAGTCTTTACAATTTGCTCCAAAACTAGGGTTTTCTCAAAAATAAGTTCAACAACCTTAAAATTGACTTAAAACAACTATTTATAATATCTGATAAAAATCCTAACTAATCTAAAAGTCTGAAAACCAATTACACATCAAGTTGCTTTAATTAATGGAAAAGTCAACTCTGGTCAACTCCCGAACTGGCGCGTCCGCGCTTGGAATAAGCTTGACTGGGGCGCGGCCGCGCTGTACTGGCAGACAAATTCTTTTGCAACTCTGAAGACCGGCGCGGCCGCGCTGCTCCCTAGGTCATTTTGGGCGCGACCGCGATACACTGATTTCCTGCAACTCTGCATCTGCAACTGCTGAATCCACTCAATTCTTGCCAAGTCAATCCCCAACATGTACAACCTACAAAAACACATAAAATGCATGAAAAGTAACTACAAACCAAGGAAATAAACAATAATCCGCATTCATCGGTATCTGATTCGTAGGTATAAAACCTACTTATCAGTTCCCCTTTAATTTGTTAAGTCATCCAAACAAAGCCTTAGCAATGATTAATTCCCTAAACCTTGATTAGTTAACCAAACTAGTGTGGAAGGTTGAGTTAATTGATGGAGGAATTAGCTAGGTTAAGTGAACCTAGACATTCACTTTTCTTCCATTTTCAAAGAAGCAAAGAATAAAAAAAAAGATGTAGGGAAAAGAGAGAAAAGAAAGAGAGAATCAAAGAAAGGAAAAGAAGAAAATCAAATGAAAGTGAGAATATTAATCGAGAAGGAGGATCAAGCCATTGACCTTAGATCATCAAGCAAGAAGAAGCAAAGATCAAGAATAGATTAAAATCAAGAGAAGAAAAAAGAGGGTAATAACCTAACTCCTTTATGTTTTTCATTTTCAAGTTTTTATAGCTTAAAAAGTTTTTTAGTATATTAAGAAGTGCATGTTGGTGGTTGTTGATTTAATGATCATAGGAGGATCATGGAGACACAAGGGATGTGTTATATATAAGAACCTTGTGAATATTTACCGGTAAATGCCATGAAAGCGAGAACAAAGATTAAAAATCCTAACCTATATGTAAAGGATGGGAAATCTTGTTAGAGGACATAAAAAGGATCTTAATAATGATTATTGCGTCTTTTGTTACAAGTCGCGAGTGTATTATGAAAATTTCCATGTGGAACGGGGGGAAATTCGCCATAACGAAGTTATGGCAAAAATTTCAGTAAAAGACGTCTTAAGACAAAATTGATAACTCAATGCTTTTTCGGGGGTAAGAATTTAGCTAGAGCATTCAAGAGAGTCTGAAATCATAGGGCTTTCGTAGAGTATGGAAAATGTGAGCCGTGGGCTCAAGAACGAGTTCAATCCAACTTCGAATGAACGAGTTACGACAAAACAAAGATTTGACGTTGAAAACGTCAAATTTGTCGAAAAGTTGTCCGCGGAGGGGCTTTTAAGCCAATTTTGCCTTGTGAGCCCCCCAGAGTGAGCTCGGCAGAGAAGTCCTGGCCGAGGCGAGCTCATTGTGCCTTACTGAGCGTGCCGGGGCCAAGTTGCCCTGCACCCAATTTTGTGATTTTTCGGCTTTCATTCGATCAAGCATAACTTTTGCATACGAACTCCGATTTAGACGATTCAAGATGATTCGGAAAGCTAAGAAAGAGACCTACAACTTTAAATCTTTAGGATTGTAATTTGAAGTCAAGAAAAGGGTCCAAATTGGACATCTTTAGGACTATTGAGAAATCAGAGGCAAAAACGTGGTGATTTCTTTGGAACGCCATGACACCGACCCATGTAAGCTAGTAATTCTGAGTTCTAATCGCTGAACTTCGGGAATAGGGTCTAGGGAAATGTAAACCCGTGAGTGGTAGGTAAGTTGGGCGTGTCAAGCGAACATAAGGGCGTGTTGCTTGGGCGTTCACGTAAGTAAATCGGGCGTTTGATATGAAAGTCGTGACGCTTCCGAACGTCGCGACGCCACGAGGTTATTGAAAGTTGATCGTGTTACTAGATTATAAAGTGGCGAACAATATGTAATAAGAATAATGATATAATAAACCAACAAATGAAGTATATATATATGACTAACTGGTATGTTCGACCTTATGATACATATAGGTCATTCGAGGAGCGATTGGATAGCGTTTCGGTAAATCGTGTATAAGGCAAGTATCTTATCCTATGCATTTATTTTGTGCTAGGAATCTATGATTACGAAAGTTCCCTAACCCGTGCAATGTGTTAAATTATACAAGTTGTCTATGTTTTGTAAAATTTCTATTTATGTGCGAATATAATTCTATTTGTACAAGATGTTTAGCTGTAAATTATGCTATGTGTCAATATATGCACTTATGTGCTATTTGAAAGGAACTATTTAGCTATAAACTGTTCAAATTGTTTAAGTTCTGTTGTTTAAAAACTGTTTAAGAAAAGTGTCGATGCCATTTATTTCGGCTAGACGAACACTAGAGTATTGAATTGAGTTGAGTTAGACACATGTCATGTCATAAGAATGAGATAGACATTATAGGTGTCGAATTTGAGTAAGAATAGAGAATGAGGGAAATGTTTTGAGGATTGGTTAATATGTCATTTCAAATACTGTTAAACGATAGGATATTGTCATTCCTTGTTATTCAAAGCTGCTTCACAACTATTATTCAGTTGTTGAAGTCTTCGAAGAAAATGTTGATAGTTATTTGGTTGTTGATTGTTTATTCAACTGTTAATATTTGCTGGGCAATCGAATTCTCACCCTTGCTTTAAAAACAACATTTTCAGCAAAGCTAGAACGAACCGAGGAATCCAGTGAAGACGAATGAAGAGATCAAGTATTTGATTGGAAGACATACATGTTAAACTAGATGTATATGTTGTGACATATAAAAGTCATAAATGTATGGTTGTAATAGACAAATGATGTATCAATCATGTTTCTACTTGTAATTTATATACGTATCTGTTGTGGCGGATTAAAGTCACTATTGTAATAGATAGGTGATGTAATATACATTACTCCTATGATATGAAGTTATAAAGGTCTTAGAACCTGGGTGTAGAAGAAATATGATGTAATAATATAGTATTTACATTCATGTTATTAAGATTATATTGAATGGATGGTACCGTGATGCACCGGACCCGGGTTCGAAGGTAGACCCGGATTTGGGGGCGTTAGAGTTAGTATCATAGCTGATAGGTTAAAAACCTTAGGTGGGGAACCTTAGGCTATAACCTAAGAAAGATTAGTGAAGATAGTAATGAGATAAACTCGGACAAAGTTTTAAGAGATGAATTAAGGTAATTCATCAAAAGAAGTAAAAGATAAAATAATATATGAAGATTTAAAGAAGAATTCTTAACAGAGTTTTCAGGGTACACTTAACCCAAGAAAAGATTACGGCGTGATCTGATTAAGTTATAGAAGGACAGATAATCAATCGAATGATTGGAAATTTTAGCGTAATGCTATAAGTAGAAGGTACTATGAGATAGTATGAGAAAAAACTCATAAAGAGTTCAAAATGATGAAATACGGATTAAAGAAAGTTTGTATTAAGCAAAGAAAAAGCTAGATTTGGTGAGATTTCAATTGAGGACTCATGTGATAGCTAAGTTGTACAAACCTTTGTATTGGCAGGGGTTTTGTGCTTGGTTTAACAACCACTTAGTTTATCACATTGATAATCGTTGAAATGATGGTATCATGCTAACGATATACATATGGTGAGAAGGTGATTATTTTCTCATATTTATATTTGATAGTTAGAGAATATTAAGAATAGGTGCGAGTTCTGAAACTCATAATTTATGGCAGGTTTATGGGCTCATAATCATATGGAATGTTTTTGAGCCCAAAGGGGTATGGACAGTTTTTGATAAGTTCTTAAACTACATATTCTGATGACAAGTTCTTAAACTCATATTATTATGGCAAGTTCCTGAACACATAATGTGTTGTAAGTTTGATGAACTATACTAAGGTATAGGAATATTATTAAGGAATAGTTAATTATTCTAGAGTATTGACCATTAATGGTATTAGAAGGATATAGAACTGCTTCATAGTGGAGAAGTAGAGTAAGTTGAAGTTAATGGAGGAAAATGGATATTCCAAATCTTCTAGCTATGCTAGACTTCAAAATTTATTCACTTCGTGTTGATATTTGCACTTTTGTGTTTTCAAAAAATATATTTGGGTCAGCGTACTGAACCAATAAGCTTCAAAAGTTTCTATTACTCATTTGTCTATGCTAATTATTTTAGCTAGACAAAATTGATTTAAAACATCAAAATGTATTTTCAGTTTACATGAACTATTGCGGTATAAGAAAGTCATTAAATGATTTTCAGTTTACATGAACTATTTCATGAAAGATGTCAAGCCAATAGTTTCAGCTAGGCAACAAATTGATTTTGAAATATCAAAACGTATTTCCGAAATCGTCATTTCACCGTAGTGTGAATATGACAAATGATGGAATCATCAATGCAGTTTAACCTAGTGTCGGATGTGATCTAAGGATCATCATCCCACTATGGTATGATGTAGTACGACAAAATCATAAAAATGATTTTTGAGTTTATGAGTTTATGTCAAAGTCAACACCAGTTACGTTGGCTAAACAAATGTTTCGTTGATATCCGAACGTTATATGTACGTCTAAGCCATTTGAATCGACTAGACATATCCCTGAATTAGGACAATCTTTAGAACTATCCAACTAAATTGATTTGGTATGGACTCCAAAACATCCCTGAATTGAGAAAAATTTATTTTATATGCCAAAGGCAATATGATGAACGCAAATGTCGTTCTTGCAAGCTATTGTTGATCAACACAGGATAACCCTGAATTGGGAAATTCTGTTTGCGTGAATCAGTGGCAAAGACAGTATAGATCAACATAGGGCATGACAGGCTGATCACCTATGTGCCCGTAAGTCAGACGGTTTACAGATGAATTTTTATTAAAACCTTTTCAGAAACAAAGTTTATGGTCTTTATGACCCCTTATCTATGAAAAGTTTTAAAGGAATTTTTATTTCCTAGTTATTCATACTACTTTACAATTATCGAACGATTGTTGAAGACTCTTGAAAGATATTCCAATATTCTGGAAATCGAATGATAAGAAGATATGAGTCCTTAGGGAAAGGGAACAATGTGGAGGTTAGTATGAAAACCCAGCATGATGAGTAGAACGTGTAAAGAGGAGTATGTTGCAATTTCGCGGACGAAATTCCTAGAAGAAGGGGATAATGTGATATCCTAGAATTTTTCCAAATAAGGAAAATAATAAGTGTAAACGAAGTGGTAGTTTCAGGATGAGGCTACATAGTTAATCAAAAAAATTTAAGGATTAGAGTGATTAACCTGGTGATTCCGGGGATGGAATCCTTATAAGGGGGGAGAATGTGACGACCCGAGAAATCGGATAATCTTGTAATTAGGTTTTTCGATGTAAATATCAAATAAATAAAATATTTATGGATATTATGATGTGTAAATGTGCTGAATGAATAAATATATGTGTGATATATATATATATATATATATATATATAAGTTAATAGTTGGTCAAGACTAATTACTTTAATTAGTTTGATCTGACTAACGAAAGACGATCAGTTGTATAAAAGATAGGAGTAGTGCAGGCAGGACTCGAACTAGAGTTCGGAGTAGAATTTTGAGACGCGGAAAATTCGGTTGAATCCACGTCGAAATTAGTAAGAATAGACTACAAACTAAAAAAATTTGATTCTCTTCGGGCCAAATAGTCAAGAATAGGTCAAGGTAATAAAAGTTTGACTTTTTCGTTTTTCAAAATTTTTGAATCACGAGATATTGTTTGTTTAAGGACGGGAGACATAATCTCCAATAAAAACTGACGAAAGAGATTTCGTGATTTTCGCATGCGTGACGAGTTAGAAAATCTAACTAGAACGAGATCGAGTAACCGAGTGAGCTCGGATAAGTAAACCCTAAACGATTTTATAAGAGGGTAAAATGGGCATTTGGCTAACCATAATAATTATAATAGTTAACTAAAAAGGAAACTAGAAATCGAAACTAAGTTTCGAAGTAACCAAATCAAAAATGACCCTAAGTGTTAAGTTGGCTCAGTTAGGGTTTGGGATAGCTTGGCTAGGGTTGGGCCAAGGGTAGAGCTAGGTTTGGTGATGGCTTGGCTAAGGTTGAGCCATGGCTTGAGCTCTAGGGTTAAAACCTAGAGGCTTAAGGGCTAAGTAAGCTTGGTTAAAATGAAAACCAAATTAAATGCAAATTAAAGCATAAAACAAGATTTAAGCCAAATGAGGGGACCAAAAGGGTGAGTCATCTAGCATGACTCACCATTGTTAGACATTTATTAAATGCATGGTTCCCCTTTAATTTGTTAAGACATCTAAACAAAGCCTTAGCAATGATTAATTCCCTAAACCTTGATTAGTTAACCTAACTAGTGTGGAAGGTTGAGTTAATTGGTGAGGAATTAGCTAGGTTAAGTGAACCAAGACATTCACTTTTCATCCATTTTCAAAGAAACTAAGAATAAAAAAAAAGATAGAGGGAAAAGAGAGAAAAGAAAGAGCGAATCAAAGAAAGGAAAAGAAGAAAATCAAATGAAAGTGAGAATATTAATCGAGAAGGAGGATCAAGCCATTGACCTTAGATCATCAAGCAAGAAGAAGCAAGATCAAGAATAGATTAAAATCAAGCGAAGAAAAAGAGGGTTATAACCTAACTCCTTTATGTTTTTCATTTTCAAGTTTTATAGCTTAAAAAGTTTTTTAGTATATTAAGAAGTGCATGTTGGTAGTTGTTGATTTAATGATCATAAGAGGATCATGGAGACACAAGGATGTGTTATATATAAGAACCTTGTGAATATTTACCGGTAAATGCCATGAAAGCGAGAACAAAGATTAAAAATCCTAACCTATGCGTAAAGGATGGGAAATCTTGTTAGAGGAGGTAAAAGGATCTTAATAATGATTATTGCATGTTTTGTTACAAGTCGCGAGTGTATTATGAAAAGTTCCATATGGAACGGGGGGAAATTCGCCATAACGAAGTTATGGCGAATATTTCAGAAAAAGACGCCTTAAGACAAAATTGATAACTCAATGTCGCTTCGAGGGTAAGAATTTAGCTAGAGTAGTCAAGAGAGTCTGAAATCATAGGGCTTTAGTAGAGTATGGAAAATGTGAGTTGTGGGCTCAAGAACGAGTTCAATCCGACTTCGGATGAACGAGTTACGATAAAACAAAAATTTGACGTTGAAAACATCAAATTCGTCGAAAGGTTGTCCGCGGAGGGACTTTTGAGCCAATTTTGAGTCTTGTTAGGAATCGGGTAAAATTGTTCCAAATATGAAAAGTTGTAGATAATGTTGTAAGCTATAAGTAGGTTTGAAAATGGACTCATTCCGATAAGGAATGATGAAGTTATGGCGTTTGGAAATAATCGCGTTGTCAAAAATCAAAACTGCAGAACCATTTTTTTCCCGAAAACAAGTGAGCTCGCTGGGGCCGGCCGTTTGCCTTGTGAGCCGGCTGGGGCGAGCTCGGCAGAGAAGTCCTGGCCGGGGTGAGCTCATTGTGCCTTGCTGAGCGCGTCGGGGATAAGTTGCCATGCACCTAATTTTGTGATTTTTTGACTTTCGTTCGATCAAGCATAACTTTTGCATACGAACTTCGATTTAGACGATTCAAGATGATTCGAAAAGCTAAGGAAGAGACCTACAACTTTAAATCTTTATGTTTGGAATTTGAAGTTAAGAAAAGGGTCAAAATTGGACATCTTTAGGACTATTGAGAAATCAGAGGTAAAACGTGGTCATTTCTTCGGAACGCCATGACACCGACCCATTTAAGCTAGTAATTCCGAGTTCTAATCGTTGAACTTCAGGAATAGGGTCTAGGGAAATGTAAACCCATGAGTGGTAGATAAGTTGGGCGTGTCAAGCGAACACAAGGGCGTGTTGCTTGGGCATTCGCTTAAGCGAATCGGGCGTGCGACGTACGAACGTCGAAACATCGTGACAAGTGTTAGAGAATTTGACAAGTATTTCGAATCTAATGAGACAGACACTTGAAAGATATGTATAGAGTTAAGATAAATCAAAAGGGAAGGTTGATATGAAAGTCGTGACGTTTCTGAACGCCGCAACGCCATAAGGTTATTGAAAGTTGATCAAGTTATTATAAAGCGCGAACAATATGTATTAAGAATAATGACATGATAAACTAACAAATGAAGTCTATATATGACTAACTGGTATGTTCGACCTTATGATACATATAGGTCATTTGAGGAGCAATTGGATAGCGTTTCGGTAAATCGCGTATAAGACAAGTATCTTATCCTATGCATTTACTTTATGCTAGGAATCTATGATTACGAAAGTTTCCTAACCCGTGCAATGTGTTAAATTATACAAGTTGTCTATGTTTTGTAAAATTTCTATCTATGTGCAAAAATATTCTATTTGTACAAGATATTTAGCTGTAAATTGTGCTATGTGCCAATATCTGCACTTATGTGCTATTTGAAAGGAACTATTTAGCTATAAACTGTTCAAATTATTTAAGTTATGTTGTTTAAGAACTGTTTAAGAAAAGTGTCGATGTCATTTGTTTCGGCTAGACGAATACTAGAGTATTGTATTAAGGTGAGTTAGACACATGTCGTGTCATAGGAATGAGATAGATATTATAGGTGTCGAATTTGAGGAAGAACAGAGAATGAGGGAAATGTTTTGAGGATTGGTCAATATGTCATTTCAAATACTGTTAAACGATAGGATATTGTCATTCCTTGTTATTCAAAGCTGCTTCACAACTATTGTTCAGTTGTTGAAGTCTTCAAAGAAAATGTTTATAGTTATTTGGTTGTTGATTGTTTATTTAACTGTTAATACTTGTTGGGCAATCGAATGTCCACCCTTGCTTTAAATACAACATTTTCAGCAAAGCTAGAACGAACCGAGGAATCTGATGAAGACGAATGAAGAGATCAAGTATTTGATTAGAAGACGTACATGTTAAACTAGATGTATATGTTGTGACGTATAAAAGTCATAAATGTATGGTTGTAATAGACAAATGATGTATCAATCATGTTTCTACTTGTAATTTATATACGTATCTGTTGTGGCAGATTAAAGTCACTATTGTAATAGATAGGTGATGTAATATACATTACTCCTATGATATGAAGTTATAAAGGTCTTAGACCCTGGCTGTAGAGGAAATATGATGTAATAATATAGTATTTACATTCATGTTATTAAGATTATGTTGAATGGATAGTACCGTGACGCACCGGAACCGAGTTCGAAGGTAGACCCGGATGTGGGGGCGTTACAATTTGGCGCAGCTCCGCCATGATGTAAAGATTTTAACGCAGCTGCGTTGCTTGTGGGCGTACCTGTGCCGACTTGGGTCAAGGGCTAGTCAAGTGTGCTGTTGTGCAGTTAAGTGTCGGGCGTTCGCGTACATAACGTGGAATGCCTACAACGATAAAAGAGATCGTTATAAGTCCTAAAAGACAAACAGTATGAAACGTAAAAGACTTGACATTAACCAAGGGTCTTGTATGAGTTTTAAAAGCGTGCTAAACCTAAGCATTGGCATGTCACTTAGGCGTTTGTGCAGTCAGGGTTGGGCATATGACGTGCGAACGTCTAAACGCCAAGTCAAATGTAAATGAATTAAAGAAGTGTTCCGAACCTAATAAAATGGGCACTATAAAATAGGAACTAGAGTTGATGTAAACCATGAGTAACGTCAATTAAGTGGCTAATTGAAATATGTATGTAAACTTAATTGTGTAGACCATTCGAAGGGCAAACTAGCATAAATTCCTAGAAGACGCTTAAGGAAAGTGTTTTCCTAAATCTATACTAGAAAAATACCCAAGTATACGCAGTCCACAAGTAATATAATGATAAGAAAGTATCATTCCCACGGAGAAAAACTGTAATTTATACTAACAACTACCAATTTTGTATTAACTCGATTTTATTAAACAATTGATTAAATTGTGAATTTTATAAGAATAAGAATTCAATTAAACTAATTTTAACTACCTCAAGATTGAAAATAAATTAAGAAGACTTAAGATTATAATTTCACTTATTGTTTCACTCAGATCAATATATTTCCTATTAAATTATGCTAATTATTTCAGATTGTTAATCGAGAACTCATCAATATTTAAGACCATCTCTCGATGTATCATAAACGAATCAACTTAAATCCACAGATGATAGAATTAAGGTGAATACCCTAGTTAACTAATTCACTATATCTCTATATGAATTAAAATTAAAAAGGCTTTAAAGCACAGATTCCCTATCATATTACATGCAGCATATAGGTATATTTTTATCCTAGATACAAATCATGAATTCCATCACCATGCAAAAAACACAATCACATGCTATTATAATCTGATCTAAACCTATAATCCATTTCTCGAGTTCATATAGATTATCACGGTAATTACTGGCCAGGCAATTAAGCAATCATGGATAAATCATAATAGAAAATCTGATAATAATTAACAATATTTAACAAGGAAGCATATCAATAAGAGCTATGCAATAAGATCTATTGTAATCTTAAAAGAGAATTTAGTTCATAACTAAATTAAAATTCATAATCCACAATTAATAAAGCATTCAAGATACAAATAGAAGATAGAGAAGAGAATAAAACTGTACATGCAATCCTTAAGTCTCTTCTTCAGCTCCTAAGTTGCCTCTGTCTTGCTCCTCAATTGCTTCAAGCCTTCTAGTCAATATCTCAAACTAGGGTTTTTGAGTCTAAAAGTGATCATCCCCTTCAAATAGACTAAAGTCATCTATTTATAGTTTTAAGTCAAACTCCTAACCCATTAAGAAATTACAATCAATTCCTAATCAAATTAGATTTAAATAAAAAGTCAACATATTCAGCAAATCAACCTGGCGTGGCCGCGCTAGGTTTAGCATTCAAGTCAGCACTACCGCACCCTAAGCTAGACAGAAAACTCTTCTGCGCATGGGCGCTGCTGCGCCCCTTTTATACTTCCACACGGCGCTGCCGCGCCCTAGTCAAGTGAGCCATTTTCTTCCTTTTCCATGATGCTTCCCACCAATTCTCCCAATTTAGCTCCAATGCATTAAAACCTACGAAAACAAAAGAAATACATGAAAAGTAACATATAACAATAGAAACCAACATCAATCCAAGTCTAAAGGAATCTGATTCGTAGATATATAATCTACTCATCAAATACTCCCAAACTTGAACCACTACTTGTCCCTAAGCAACATAATGCTCAACATCAATGCAAATGCAAATTACTGTCTATTATGCCTACGAATCCCACAATAAATTATTAATAAATCCAACCACATGCCTCAAAGATATCACCAAAATACTCAAACAGTCTATCTAGTCAAATGCAAAGTCAATAACTCTAACCATTTAGTCAATCCAAGATTATCATCACCCATGTTGTGTGTGTGTGCTCATTAACCATTCTAACCAATTGTAGTTCAAGATTAGCCACATAACTCACTTCTTAGAAGGAAAATTTCATTAGCATGATCACCATCATGATTCTAAAAGCATTGCTCAAAACTATGGGTTTATCACATTTAATATAACAGCACTATGTAGATAATGTAAAATGCCTTTTAAGAAAATCAATTCTTTTATTAATAAATGAATAAGATTACAAAGTATATGCTACATCATATCAAATATGATTGGCTTGTGTGTATTTATTCATATTTATATATTATTTTTTTCCTTTTCTGGATTTTCTATTGTTTTATATATATATAAACTCTCTAGATTCTCCCAAACTTAAGTTTTTACCTCATTTTAGCCTTTACTACCAGTTCACTAATTTCCATAAATTTTAACCAAGATTTTCTCCCCAGAAACAAATTATGAAACCCTTGAACCAAGTTGATCAAAACAGTAAACTCTTAAGTGCTATCCGATTACATAAGCTTCAGACAGACTTAGATTATCCTTATGATTCAAATTATAACTAAGCATCAACTATCAATACTGTTCAAATTAACACGCAATACCAATCTTATCATCGGCCAAGCTAAATTCAAACCAACCTATTGCTTGGATTCATGCAAACAAATTATATGCACATATTCAAATGCATTCCCAACACTAACAGATATACCATGGTATTTAAAATGCAACACTATAGATAAAATGAACATATATGCTAAACTAACCTAAATACAACACATCTAAGAGTATGAACATATAAACCCCCCCCACCCCCCCCCAAACTTATTTACAGACAATGCCCTCATTAGATAAAAACATATATAGGAGATCAAAAAGAAAGACTCCCCGGATCTGAAGCTTCATCCTTGTCCTCCCCATTATCATCGGAAGGTGTATCTGGAGGAGGGTAAGTTGGGGTAGCTCCATAGGTCAAAAACTGAACGGGAGCACTAGTGAATTGAGTAAGAGCCTGGGATAGGGTCGCTGAAAACTAGGCGGTGAAGGTTCTAATCTCACCCACGCTGTTATAGATGGCATCCATCCTCCTCTGCATCCTTCGCTCCATTCTATCAAGTCTGGCCTAGTATGCATCCACCGGCATCTCTAGAGCTACAATTAGTTATTGTGAAGCCTCGCCTCGTTGCTATGGCAGTATAAATCTTGCTCCTTTGAGATAGGACTCACCTATGTCCCATACTTTGTACCTCTATATCGTTACATGGTTAATCGCTGGCATAGGTATTTGGATGGGCTCATTGTCATTCCATTTCACACCTGCCGCAAAACATAACTTCGTGATCAGTGTAGCATGTGGAATGCCACCAAAAGTGGTCCCTTGCAAATATCTTGTGATAGAAGTGTTGATAATCCTCCCGACATCAACCTTTAGCCCAGTCACTATGTCGTATTACAATATAGCCCGATCCTTGGTAACATCGTTTTGATGCCTAGTCAGCATCAAGTTAGCACAGATAAAACTGTACCAAGCTTTCCCATAACGGCTTAGGGTTATCTGTGAAAAACTAGTCTTCTCATCTGTTTCATGCTTTACAGTCCACTTTATACCAGGCTTGCATAACGTTCAACTTACATCATTCAAATCAGGACGCCTAACATAAAGCCAATTCAGGTCATTGTCTGTTATGTCTAGTAAGTTGTAGAAAGCATTAATTTATTGACTGGTGTAAGACATTTATTGACCTCTCACTTGAACAACCCAATCATTAGCTTCTCTGGCATTAGCATAGAATTCTTTAACAATTGAAATCGTCGCTAGAGTTGGTTGTTTAGTAAATTCATACCAATTCCTTTCCATAATCATATCATACAGCTCACCATCTTGCGAGACATCTAGATGGAGACCCCTTTCAAGCACAAACGTCTTACCTGCAAGCATATCTTGAAAATACTTCTCCGCGTCGGCGTTCACAAAGTGCGAGCTATCAAATGATGGAGCAGGTTGAGATGCTTCCCATCGATGCTTCTTAGGTGCCATTTTAGCACTGAACACTGTCTAGCTAATATTACTCCCAAACTTATATAGAAATCTCAGTTAACTCTCCCAACCCTTTTATTAAACACCTGCAGTGCACTCTTATACACCTTGATTGTCTCCTCTGTTTGTAGAATGCAGAACCAGTGCATTAATGCATTTGTAACCACAACCACAACACAAGTCTAAGCACCTTGAATGACTCTACATAACCTGTTCAACTCACCTTACCCAATTCTTCCAAATGTATGAGCAACACAAAGTGAAATTTAGGGATTAGGGTCTATATAGGGTAAGAATTGGTAATGGAGATGGAGAAGTGGGGAATATGGTCTAAGGTTTAGGAGGGGGAAAATGTTGGTTTTCGATTGTGAGGGAGTGGATAGAGTGGTTCGGCAGATAGGAGTAAAGGTGAGGAAGTCATGGGTAACAAAAATAAAGAAAGAGAGGGAAGTTTTGGGATTGATTTCAGGTGTGGGGTGAGTTAGATTCGAGATTGGGTTGATTTAGATTAGGATCAAGAAGTTGGTAGAGGTTATGAGAGTAGGAGAAGATAATTCGAAGTAATGAAGGAATGAGATACTAACTGTCGAATAAATTGGTCTTTTGTTTTCTAAAAATGACTCAGGGCTTCGGCATGGCCGCGCCGTTATTATAAAGGGACTTGGCGCTGCTGCGCTCTAGTCTAGAAAAGCATTTGTCCGTTTGGTGCAAGGCGCTGCCGCGCCATCTTGTAACTTATTTGGGCGTTGTCGCGCCTATGGGCAGAACTTGAAATTTTCTATTTTTTCTCTTATACAATATGAATGTAAGGCCTGAAACATAAACACATTAAACAAATTACTAACTTAAAAAACATTTACATATAAGAACTAATAAAATGCAAAAATTCCTAAAAAATAAAAGACTAATTAGAATTAAATGAAAAATTGGGTTGCCTCCCAACGAGCGCTTAATTTAGAGTCTTTCAGCCTGACTACTCCCAATTTCAGTCGGGTGCAGCTGGGGTGTATTGGACACTCTTACCATTAGCAGCGCATCCCCAACAGTGTTTTACCAACTTCTCTTTTTGAAGAACTGTCTAATGATTCTTACTCTAAAATTCATCTCCAACCAGAGTTTTTAGACCAATACTCCCCTGAGAATCTTTACAAATCATGTTATAGCTTTTGTTAACTAGAGCACAATCCTCAACGTCATTTAGGAATCTCATTGCTTTGAATACATTAATTGTAACCGCTTGGTCATTCACTCTCATTGTTAACTCCCCTTTCTGCACGTCAATCAGTGTTCGTCCAGTCGCCAAGAATGGTCTTCCTAAAATAATTGGAATATCCTTGTCCTCCTCAAAATCCAATACCAAAAAGTCTATCGGAAAAATTAGTTTGTCTACCTTCACCAGTATATCCTCCACAATTCCCATCGGATATGTAAGGACCGAGAATTTTATATAATTATATATATATATATATATATATATATTTACCAATAAATTTTTTTAGCATATAAGTGAATATGTAAATTAAGCAAGATAAGTTATGTTGAGAATTAACATAACTTGAATGTTAACCTTGAATGGTAAATAAAAAGATTTATAATCTTTAAATGATTAATTAGTATTACTAATATAAAGTGATTATATAAATGTGTAATAACTTATTAAAGGAAATAAGTACATTAAATTATTTATTAGTGTATTGAACACTTTGTGACTTACATTGAATGGATATGTGGATAAATAAATATATTAAATATTTATCAATGATGATAAATATATCATGACTTTATGTAGAATATGTATGAGACTAGATAAATATATATATTATAAATGTGTATATATATTTATTTATTCTATAAAGAGAATTAAAAATAAAGCCTTGTAACCTAATATTATATATTAGGAATGGAAAATTAAATAACCTAAGGGTTATAGTTATTGAGAAATGCTAGTATTTAAATGTTATACTAGTATACAAACCCTAAGAGATTTATTTTATATATCTCAACTAATTATTTATATTAACCTAATTAAAGAAAATCTAATTGGGTTATATAATTAAATCTATGAAAGTAATTATTTAAATTCTAAAATGAGTAGAATAGAAATCCTAATTAAATAAGTAAGGTAATGTAAAAATTGTTATATTGGATCATGCTATTTTTACATGGCCCAACCAAATTAATTAGAAACCCCAAATGAATTAAAGTAGAGGGCTCAAACAATTAAATTGGAAAGCCCAAAGGAATTAAATGGATAGCCCAATCTTTAGCCAAGTATCAAGGGACTTTTTGGTCATCTTTTTAAGCAAATTGACAATTAAAATAAAACAAAAAAATTGGACAAATTGGGGGGGAGTACCCGGATCAAGAGAAAAGGAAAAGGAGAGGAGCATGTGCTTTATTTTGTTTTCAAAGTTAGGTCACGAACTCCTACTAGCTCCCTTAGGTGTCATCATTTTAATTGGCCACTTATTTTGTATGGATTTGCAAGCAATTGAAGAGATAAGAGAGAGAAGGAGTTGGGAGATTATTTTGTCCAAGATTTGCAAGCAATTGAAGAGAGAGAGAGAGAGAGAGAAGATAAGAAGTTGAAAAAAAAATAAAATAATAAAATAAACTTTACTTTCATCTCTAGTTTGCTAACAAAAGAAAGAAAATCAAAAAGAGGGAGAGAGAGGAGGGGCTCGGCAGCCACAAGGAGGGAGAAGAGAGGGTTTTCTGATGTCCCGTAATTTCATATTCTACTTTGGAAAGCAAATGAAGAGGGTCATCAAAAGCAAGAGGTAAAGAAAAATAATTTTTCTAGTTTAGAAAACCCTTGGAACCCTAGTTCTTAGCTTTACTTTGGTTTCATGGTAGAAATATTATCTTTGAGCTCTTTATGCTTAGAATCATGATAGATATATTTATATAGGATGTCATGTGGTTTAAAAGTGTATTGGTATGTGGTTATATAGAAAGGTTCAGCAAAATGCTTCAAAATATTTTTACCGACGAACAAAACGTAGCTTGTTAGAATAAATTGCACATTTTGAAATCAACAAATTATTTTTGTGATCTTAAATTTTCTCGGAATATATGTGTAAGTGAGGAACAAAACCTAGTTGGACTCATATGAAAGCAAATTAAAACGAAGGAGTTATGGATTTTTGATCAAAATACCCCACTGTGGAAGAAAATGTATGATCAGTCCACTTCCGGGCTAAATTCCAAGACATAAACTGATCTAAATTTGGTGTTTGATAAATGAAAAATTGTAGTTCAGGAAAATATAAATCCAACGCCTCCGACAGAATTGCAATCCGAGTTGTAGATTTCGTTTTACAAGCGTTTCCGTTAAGGACCCCAAATCTAAAAAATGGACGAAAATTGTAGAAATAATAGAAATTATATTAAAGTGAAATAAGTGAATAATTCTTATTTAATTGATATTAAATAATGATTAAAAAGTTATTAAGTAATATTATGTAATAAAGATGCAATTACTTAATGTGACACCCCCAAATCCAGGTACTTAATTCCCACTGATTTGGTGTTCACTATAACATACATTCAAAACTAACTACCCAATAAAATAACAATTAAATAAACTTAAAGAAATATCTTCCCAAAATGGGTTACATCACCAAACTATTAAATATTCAACTCCCAGGTTATCTTAACCTTAATACATCAAATGCGGAATAAAACATAATTTAAATAAGTCTTGATACAATCGATCATCAAATAAATAACAGATCTTTAGCTATTTATGCATCTTGTCCTTGCCTTTGCTCGTGGACGGCTCGTCCGGTTTCTCAGCCTTAGCTGCAATAATTTGTGCAAGAGTGAGCAAACAATTGCTCACAGGTACAATAACAATAATATCTAAATGAAATGATTTCAACTGAGGAGTAATAGTTTGCTGATTCTCAACCAATAAATGATTTAAATTTAAAAGCTCTTTAGAATGCTTGATTCCAAAAATATAGAATTCAAGATTTAGAAATTATATCTGAGGGTCACAAGACCTCGAACTATGTCCTAGGTTGACAAGTATTTCTACTGTAACCTTTAACAGTCATATAGACTATGGACCAACATCTCGTACTTAGGGGGATCAGCCCTTTGTACAATGTATTGTGCACAAACATTTTAACGCTGTCGCGTAAGTAATCCCCTATGTTAGGGTTGTTCATCTCAGTTTATCGTCTGAATCCATACCAAAAAGGAAATTGGCTTGGAACAAGTATAGAAAACATTCTAAGTCTTTGAAACACTCATCAACTAAGGACTAGCTGAATCAATAAGGGTTTGCTAGTCTAATTCAACAGAGTTTGTTCAATAGAAACTATACTCGAAGTTTGAATAATAACAATGATTGGAATAAAACTTGAGTATATAATCATGATAATAACCTTGCTTGAATATCAATAAGCTAAGGTCAATAAGCTTGCTCAATATAAATAAACTTGTCTTGAATAAATTAACAAGTTAAAAGAGAACAACAACTTGCTATAAATAATTCTCAAGCTTAAGGAAGGAAAACGTGCTCAACATAAAGTAATAAGTTGAGATAAGGAACTTGCCTCAAGCGTTGATTACAAATTAAATATCTCACGATCCTTAAACAACCTATACATTTAATTATAAAATGGTAACATAATTAGTTACAAAATAATATACACTTTAAGCTTGCTTTTATCCTTTTTATTATAACATCTCATTTAGCAAACCATGATCAACAAGTTTCAATTGTCTAGGAATTTCATTAATCACTTAATACTTTAATATAAATTTAATTATCCATCATAACTTCTAAGAAAGGAAAACAAAATAAAAATTTTCCAGCAGTGGTTCTCGCCGGGGCGAGAATTCCTTTTAAATTTTCTCGCCAGGGCAAGGATTCCCTTTGTAAATTTTCTCACCGGGGCGAGAATTTACAGTTCATTTCTCTCGCCGGGGCGAGAGACTCGATAGTCATCTCCTACAGTCGCGAACCAGTGAAAACTTAGGCCAAATTTGGCCAAATTTTCCGAATTCTACCATCCAGAATACAAATTAAACATACCCAGACATCATATATGATATAAAACATTTACCTAACATGTTCTGTAAACATTTTAATCATTCTAACACATAAACAACTAGTTTAAAACCAAAAATTCACTGTTAAAACCAAATATTCAAGTTTTAACCATTCTCATGAAATTAAACTCTGTAAATTCATTTTTCAACCAATTAAAACAATTCTTTTTGCATAACTCATGTTTTTCATCAAATAATCATAAACAATTATCACTTTACCGATTAATAACCAACTAGAGCATCAATTTTCATACAAATATGCCATACATGAAATAAAGCTCTGTAAAACTAAGAACTCAATTCTAAAGCATGTTTTCATGAATTAATTCTTCAAACTAGTTTATAATCACCACATAATCTTTAATACATGCTTACTAACAATTATAACCAAGTAATTCATGTATTTGGCATATAAATTCATATACAGTGAAGTAGAAATCATATACAGAGAAATAAAATAATAAAAACATAATGAAGAACAAAACCAAAAGAATTATACCTTCAAGCTATATATAATTCCTTACTAGCACTTCCCTTCCTTCTCTTTCTCAATTCACAAGCTCTCAATTCTTTCTTTTCTCTCAACTCTCAAACTCACAGAGCTCTATTCTTTTCTTTCTCTCAAACTTTGTTCTTTCTCTTCTTTCTTTTCTTTTTCTTAACTGACGTAGTTTAAAAATATAAACTGATAAAATAAAAACTGATGATTTAATAAAATAATAACGTATGATATTAATCTATCAGTTAAAGATTTCAAAAGCCTCTAAGGCTTGTTTGGTAAACACTAATAAAAATAACCTATTATTCTTATGTCTTGTTTGGTAAAACACAATTAAAATAACTCATTTATCCAACCAAAGGTCATAAGGCCTAGTTTGGAAAAACTAAATTAAAACTCCTTTCATTTATTTTAATAAAACATTATAACATATAGTTTTAAATGTCACACATTTAATTTAATTGAACTTATTATTATTAAATAAATTCAATTAAATATAACTAACTCAAATAATAATTTTATTTAACAAAAATACCAAATAAAATATATTATTCAAATAAATTATTTATTAACATAAATCATTTATTCAAATAATTCTTTTCATCATCTAATTTAATTAATAATTAAATTAGAATAATCATCACACATCATATTCAAGTAACAATTAACACAATTAACTCAACATAAACTTATTTCACAATAGCTTAATAAATCATCTATTAATTCAATAAATTAACAAAAATATTTATACAACTCAATAAATATTTTTATTAATTCTCAAAATTACATTCGTTACATCTTTCCCTCCTTAAAAGGATTCTGTCCCCAGAATCACAACGCAATTAAATCGTCCGTTACATTCTCCCCTCCTTACAAAGATTCTGTCCCCAGAATCGCAATATAACAATTAGGCAAACAATTGAGGGTAATTCTGTATCATTTGCTCTTCGAGTTCCCACGTTGCTTCCTCAGCACTGTGGTTCCTCCAGATTACCTTTACAGAAGGTATCACTTTATTTCTAAGAACTTGCTCCTTCCTGTCCACTATCTGAACAGGAACCTCTTCATAAGACAAATCTTTCTCGAATTGTATCGGTTCATACTCCATGACATGCTTATAATCAGACTTATACGGTCGTAGCACCGATATGTGGAATACATTGTGAATATGACCTAACTCAGGAGGTAAAGCTACCTCATAAGCTACTTCACCCATCCGTTTCAGCACTTCGAAAGGTCCAATAAACCGCGGACTGAGTTTACCCTTTTTACTAAATCTGATATTTCCCTTCCAAGGTGATACTTTGAGAAACACAAAGCTCCCGACTTCAAATTCGCGATTTTGTCGGTGGTGATCAGCATACTTTTTATGTCTGTCTTGAGCGGCTACCAATCTGGCTCTTATCACCTTGACAATTTCAGCAGTTTGTTGTACCAGCTCGGGTCCCAATAGTCGTCGTTCACCAATCTCATCCCAGCATAATGGAGTTCTGCATTTCCTTCCGTACAATGCTTCGTAGGGTGGCATGCCTATACTAGCGTGATGACTATTGTTGTAAGCAAACTCGACCAGAGGTAAATGATCATCCCAGTTGCCTTTAAAATCCATGACGCACGCCCGAAGCATATCTTCCAACGTTTGAATTGTTCTTTCGCTCTGGCCATCGGTTTGAGGATGATAGGTTGTACTCATTCTCAACTGTGTCCCCAAACAAGCTTGTAGACTCCTCCAAAATTTTGAGGTAAAACGTGAATCTCGATCTGATACTATTGTTACTGGAACTCCGTGCCTTGAGATAATCTCTTTGACATATAATTTCGCCAGCTGATCCAAAGTGAATCGGATTTTGATGGGCAAGAAATGCGCTGATTTCGTCAATCGGTCAACTATGACCCATTTTGCGTCATATCCCTTCTGAGTAGTTAGAAGCCCTACTACAAAGTCCATTGTGATATGCTCCCACTTCCATTCTGGTATGCCCAAGGGCTGTAACAAACTACTTGATCGTTGATGCTCCGCTTTAACTCTCTGACAAGTGAGACATTTCACAACACATTCAGCAACCTCTCTTTTCATGTTCGGCCACCAAAAATGTTGTCGAAGATCCTAGTACATCTTTGTGCTTCCTCGGTGAACCGAAAATCTTGAACTGTGAGCTTCATTCAAAATCTCCTCTCTGATTGCCAATACCGACGGTACCCAGATTCTGCCTTCAAATCTCAGCAACCCTTCGGTATCTCAACACACTCCTCATCCTGGAGTTGCGCTTCTTTCACTTTTTCCACCAAAGTTTGTTGAGTTTCCATTTGGAACAATTTTTCATTAGGCTCTGCCAGATGTTTCACCTCCAATTCCAACTTAGCCAATTCCGCCACAAGTTTCTCCTGAGCAGTTAGCATAAACAGTTTCTCCCGACCTTTTCTACTCAAAGCGTCGGCAACCACATTAGCCTTCCCTGGATGGTATAGAATGTCACAGTCATAATCTTTGATCAATTCTATCCATCTCCTCTGCCGCATATTCAAATCTTTCTGTGTGAAAATATACTTCAAACTTTTATGGTCTGTATATATTTCACACTTCTCCCCATAGAGATAGTGCCTCCAGATTTTTAAAGCAAACACCACGGCTGCTAACTCCAAATCATGGGTCGGATACCCTTTTTCATAGTCTTTTAGTTGGCGCGATGCATATGCAATAACCTTACCATTCTGCATCAACACACAACCAAGTCCTTTATGTGATGCGTCACTGTACACCACAAAATTTCCTGTAGCATCTGGCAAAGACAACACAGGTGTTGAACTTAGTCTCTCCTTTAGTTTTTGGAAACTTTCTTCGCACTTCTCCGTCCAAACAAACTTCACTGATTTCCTTGTTAAATTCGTCAACGGAGTGGCGATCCTAGAGAAATCTTGAATAAAACGCCTGTAGTATCCTGCCAAACCAAGGAAACTCCTCACTTCCGACGGTATCTTCGGCTGATCCCAGTTCATGACCGCCTCTACTTTCGCTGGATCCACTGAAATCTCGTCTTTATCAATAACATGGCCAAGAAATTGAACACGCTCTAACCAAAATTCGCACTTTGAAAATTTTGCATACAATTTCTCTTTTCTTAACGCCTCCAACGTCACCCTCAAATGCTCCACGTGTTCTTCTTGAGTTTTGGAGTAAACCAAATGTCGTCTATGAATACCACCACAAACTTATCCAGAAATGGTTTGAACACCCTATTCATTAAGTCCATGAATGCTGCAGGCGCATTCGTTAAGCCAAATGACATAACCAAAAACTCATAGTGACCATATCTGGTTCGAAATGCCGTCTTTGGTATGTCCTCTTTTCTCACCTTCAATTGATGGTACCCACTTCGTAAATCTATCTTCGAAAAATATCTTGCTCCCTTCAGTTGGTCAAACAGGTCATCGATCCTTGGCAATGGATACTTGTTTTTAATCGTGACCTTGTTTAACTCTCTATAATCAATGCAAAGACGCATCGACCCATCCTTCTTCTTAACAAACAATACCGGCGCTCCCCACGGCGAAACGCTCGGTTGGATATACTTCTTATCCAGCAATTCCTGTAATTGCACCATTAATTCCTTCCTTTCTACCGGAGCCATTCGATACGGGGCTTTCGATATAGGGGCCGTTCCCGGTGCTAAATCAATTACAAACTCGATTTCCCTATCTGGCGGTAATCCTGGCAAATCATCAGGAAATACATCCGCAAAATCCCTAACTACTGGTATCTCCTCCAGTTTTGCACCCACCTTTCGGGTATCAACTATGTAGGCTAGATATCCTACACATCCTTGTTTCAACATCTTTCTGGCTTGCACCATCGTCAGACAACTCATTTGTCTAGGCGAGTTGCTGCCATAAAAAACACTACCTTTGACGGAGTCATAAGGTTTACACACTTCTTTTTGACAGTCAATAATTGCCCCATGGTTAAACAACCAATCCATACCCAATATAACATCAAACTCCCCAAGACAAATTGGGATCAAGTTTACTGTCATCACATGATCCTTAATATCTACCTGACAGTTCTTGTGGACAAACTTAACAGGAATCACCTCCCTATTCGCAATTTCTATGTTCATAGGGTAATCTAATTCTTCCTGGGGTAACCCTAATTTCTTAGCAAAATAAT
Organism: Aralia elata; assembly: GCA_034770075.1. Taxonomy (NCBI): domain Eukaryota; kingdom Viridiplantae; phylum Streptophyta; class Magnoliopsida; order Apiales; family Araliaceae; genus Aralia; species Aralia elata. Next base: position 49,030,566 of record CM068379.1, read on the forward strand.
CGGATATAAATGAGCAAGTAGCACCCGAGTCAAACAATACATAAGCATTAACATTATTGACTGGAATGATACCTGACACTACATCCTTTGACTGCACAGCATCCTGCACCGTCATATTGAATGTTCTAGCGGTAGGTCGGTTGGGCTGCGTGGGTCCTGTGATAGTCAAATTGCCTCCACCACCGCTGTTTCCCTTTCCTGTACTGGCTCCACCTGTAGTTGCTTTCTTAGGGCACTCTCGGGCAAAGTGATCCTTCGACCCGCAGATGAAACATGCTCCCTTCTTTGGATTAGGGCAATTTGGTGCGATATGCCCCTCCTGCCCGCAGTTGAAGCACACCCGCTTACCCTTCAAACAAGCACCCATATGGGCTCTTTCCACAGTTGTTTGCACACCTCCATCTTCTTCTTCTGATTACCCTGCTGATTTCCCGCCAGAGTTACTATCATTCCATTTCCTCTTCTGGCTACTGCCCCCATGGCTACCACTTGCCTTGTTTTCATTCTCATTCTTCTTTTTCTTCTGCTCCCTGGATTGTACTTAGGACAAGGCATCACTGCCTCCTTCAGCGATAATTGCCTTCTCCAGCACCGCCGCCGCAAACGAGTTCAGTTGAAACATTGAAACTCGGCTATACAACCAGGGCTTCAATCCCTGCTCAAACCTTCTGGCCTTCCTCTCATCCGTGTTAACCTGATAAGGCGCAAACCTCGCCAACTCGTTGAATCTGGCAGCATACTCAAATACCGACATAACACCTTGCTTCAACTCTAGAAACTGTACTTCCATTTGGTTCTGAGCACTTACCGGGAAATAGGTTTCGAAAAATATCTCCTTGAACCGCTCCCACGGAATAATCCCTTGGCCACCCTCGAGTCTTATTTGCTTTGCCACCAGTAGCTAGCTTCTGATTTCAGCATAAACGTTGCAAAATGCCGTCTTTTGGTCCTCATTGACCCTAGCGACATCAAACACCTTCTCCATCTCCATGATCCACGTTTGAGCTTCAATGGGATTCATAGTGCCGTGATATTCCGGAGGTCCCGACTGCCTTTGAAGTCTTTAAAGGTTGTAGCCTGAGCTTGTGGTTGATTTGCAAAAGGCTCCCGTTAACAAATTTTACCAACTGCTGCATGGGATTAGCGTTGGCTTCTTCGTTGTTAGTAGATCCCTCAGGGGTCTGTTGACGTGTTGGTTGTCTTCTTGGAGGCATCTTACTATTAAAAACAATTCGCGTCATTAGACTATTGCTCAATTACCTAAACATTTAAGTCTTAACTTAAACATTTATATAAAACACTTAACACACAGTACATCTGATAAACTTTCGCATTTTATTCATTAACTGCTTCAAAACATAATAGAGGTAACATCGTAGTTATTTACATCATCTATCCTGAAATCACAAAGTTTCAGAATTACATCATCATTCTATCCCATTATAGAAACTGGGATTACAATTTATTCACTTCATAGCTTCCTAATAACATAACTAATCACAATCTATGATGACATCCCACGACGCACAGCTTCCTGGCGTCCCTGCTCCATAATGCGTGTCATCATCCTACGATCCATCACATCTGGATGACGATTAGCTCGATCTTGAGCTCTATCCATGGTAGTATGAAAAATATATACTCCATCTCATCAATCTTGGCCTTCTTTGACCGCACCTCACACTCAACACGATCTGCGCGATCAGCCTCCCTCAGCCAAGCTGTCTCCGCTCTCGCCCGCTTAGCTGACTCCTCTTTCAACTCATCTCGTACAATCTCATTCCTGGCTATCAACTGTCCGCGTCGATACTCAGACTGTGCTAGCCTCTGCTCAGCCTCTGCAAGACGTGATGAAAGGTCTTGAATCTCAGCATCCTTCTGCTCTCTAGAGTGGTTTGACGTTCTGCAGCCTGTTCCTCTAACTCCTCCTTTTCACTTTCTATATGAACCAGCTTCCACTCCACATCCCCAAGACGTATGTCTAGCTCCTCGATCTCACTGCTCTTCTGCTCCAAAGCAGTCTGTCGCTCTGCCAGCTGCCTCTCTAACTCCTCCACTCTATCCTGCAACTCTACGTTGCGATCATACACCTGCTCGTACATCTGAACACCCAAAGTAGATAGTGATATCCCCTCATGGTCTTCCTCCTCCTCCTCAACCTCTTCAGGGTCCTCCTCAGGGTCCTCCTCAGGATCAGTCTCAGGCTCATACTCGTGACCTGTAACTGTAACCAATGGAGATGGCTCCCTCTACACTAGCTGCTCATGAACCACGTGAATATCTCGGGGCTCCTCCTCCCTAGTCTGGCTGGGCTCTCCTCTATCAGTCATCCTGATAACAAAGTTTTAAGTTTTAATTACTAATCGATAATACTCGCGAGCACATAAGTTTGTTATCAAATAAGTACATAGCACATAATCATTTTGTTATCTTTTATGAATTTCCGTAATTCATTCCTTAGAACTCGATAAGAGTTTATCACCACTATATTCACTATCTTCTAAAAGGCTACTACCCTAAGGTTTTCCCCACCTAAAGGTTCATAACCTACAACTCTGATACCAACCTGTGACACCCCCAAATCCAGGTACTTAATTCCCACTAATTTGGTGTTCACTATAACATACATTCAAAACTAACTACCCAATAAAATAACAATTAAATAAACTTAAAGAAATATCTTCCCAAAATGGGTTACATCACCAAACTATTAAATATTCAACTCCCAGGTTATCTTAACCTTAATACATCAAATGCGGAATAAAAATAATTTAAATAAGTCTTGAACCAATCGATCATCAAATAAATAACAGATCTTTAGCTATTTATGCATCTTGCCCTAGCCTTTGCTCGTGGACGGCTCGTCCGGTTTCTCAGCCTTAGCTACAATAATTTGTGCAAGAGGGAGCAAACAATTGCTCACAGGTACAATAACAATAATATCTAAATGAAATGATTTCAACTGAGGAGTAATAGTTTGCTGATTCTCAACCAATAAATGATTTAAATTTAAAAGCTCTTTAGAATGCTTGATTCCAAAAATATAGAATTCAAGATTTAGAAATTATATCTGAGGGTCACAAGACCTCGAACTATGTCCTAGGTTGACAAGTATTTCTACTGTAACCTTTAACAGTCATATAGACTATGGACCAACATCTCGTACTCAGGGGGATCAGCCCTTTGTACAATGTATTGTGCACAAACATTTTAACGCTGTCGCGTATAAGTAATCCCCTATGTTAGGGTTGTTCATCTCAGTTTTATCGTCTGAATCCATACCAAAAAGGAAATTGGCTTGGAAACAAGTATAGAAAACATTCTAAGTCTTTGAAAACACTCATCAACTAAGGACTAGCTGAATCAATAAGGGTTTGCTAGTCTAATTCAACAGAGTTTGTTTCAATAGAAAACTATTACTCGAAGTTTGAATAATAACAATGATTGGAATAAAAACTTGAGTATATAATCATGATAATAACCTTGCTTGAATATCAATAAGCTAAGGTCAATAAGCTTGCTCAATATAAATAAACTTGTCTTGAATAAATTAACAAGTTAAAAGAGAAAAACAACAACTTGCTTATAAATAATTCTCAAGCTTAAGGAAGGAAAAACGTGCTCAACATAATAGTAATAAGTTGAGATAAGGAAACTTGCCTCAAGCCGTTGATTACAAATTAAATATCTCACGATCCTTAAACAACCTATACATTTAATTATAAAATGGTAACATAATTAGTTACAAAATAATATACACTTTAAGCTTGCTTTTATCCTTTTTATTATAACATCTCATTTAGCAAACCATGATCAATAAGTTTCAATTGTCTAGGAATTTCATTAATCACTTAATACTTTAATATAAATTTAATTATCCATCATAACTTCTAAGAAAGGAAAACAAAATAAAAATTTTCCAGCAGTGGTTCTCGCCGGGGCGAGAATTCCTTTTAAATTTTCTCGCCGGGGCGAGGATTCCCTTTGTAAATTTTCTCGCCGGGGCGAGCTCTCGCCGGGGCGAGCTCTCGCCGGGGCGAGAATTTACAGTTCATTTCTCTCGCCGGGGCGAGAGACTCGACATTCATCTCCTACAGTCGCGAACCAGTGAAAACTTTGGCCAAATTTTCCGAATTCTACCATCCAGAATACAAATTAAACATACCCAGACATCATATATGATATAAAACATTTACCTAACATGTTCTGTAAACATTTTAATCATTCTAACACATAAACAACTAGTTTAAAACCAAAAATTCATTGTTAAAACCAAATATTCAAGTTTTAACCATTCTCATGAAATTAAACTCTGTAAATTCATTTTTCAACCAATTAAAACAATTCTTTTTGCATAACTCATGTTTTTCATCAAATAATCATAAACAATTATCACTTTACCGATTAAATAACCAACTAGAGCATCAATTTTCATACAAATATGCCATACATGAAATAAAGCTCTGTAAAACTAAGAACTCAATTTCTAAAGCATGTTTTCATGAATTAATTCTTCAAAACTAGTTTTATAATCACCACATAATCTTTAATACATGCTTACTAACAATTATAACCAAGTAATTCATGTATTTGGCATATAAATTCATATACAGTGAAGTAGAAAATCATATACAGAGGAAATAAAAAATAATAAAAACATAATGAAGAACAAAACCAAAAGAATTATACCTTCAAGCTATATATAATTCCTTACTAGCACTTCCCTTCCTTCTCTTTCTCAATTCACAAGCTTCTCAATTCTTTCTTTTCTCTCAACTCTCAAAACTCACTAGAGCTCTATTCTTTTTCTTTTCTCTCAAACTCTGTTCTTTCTCTTCTTTCTTTTCTTTTTCTTAACTGACGTAGTTTAAAAGTATAAACTGATAAAATAAAAACTGATGATTTAATAAAATAATAACGTATGATATTAATCTATCAGTTTTAAAGATTTCAAAAAGCCTCTAAGGCTTGTTTGGTAAACACTAATAAAAATAACCTATTATTCTTATGTCTTGTTTGGTAAAACACAATTAAAATAACTCATTTATCCAACCAAAGGTCATAAGGCCTAGTTTTGGAAAAACTAAATTAAAACTCCTTTCATTTATTTTTAATAAAACATTATAACATATAGTTTTAAATGTCACACATTTAATTTAAATTGAACTTATTATTATTAAATAAATTCAATTAAATATAACTAACTCAAATAATAATTTTATTTAACAAAAAACACCAAATAAAATATATTATTCAAATAAATTATTTATTAACATAAAATCATTTATTCAAAATAATTCTTTTCATCATCTAATTTAATTAATAATTAAATTAGAATAATCATCACACATCATATTCAAGTAACAAATTAACACAATTAACTCAACATAAACTTATTTCACAATAGCTTAATAAATCATCTATTAATTCAATAAATTAACAAAAATAATTTATACAACTCAATACATATTTTTATTAATTCTCCAAAATTGCATTCGTTACACTTAATTACATTAATAAAACAATTATTTATTATTTTATTTAATATTAAATAATAAGTAAGTGTAAATGCTAATTAATTATTTTTGAGAATGAATAATTAAAGATTTATAAAGTAAACTAAATTATTTATTTTTCAAGGATAAATAATTGATTAATTATTTATTATTTAATTAATATTAAATAATAAATAAGGTTAAAATGCTAATTAACTATTCTTTAATAGTAAAGAGTAATTAAAGACAAATAAAAGTTTATAATTTGATTACTTATTATTTAATTAACCTTAGATAATAAGTAGATGTAATTAGCTATTATTTATAATAACTAAAGGTGATTAATTAGTTACTATTTAACTAATATTAAATAGTACTTAAAAGAAGATAATGTTAGTAAAAAAATAAGTAGATATAATTAATTATTCTTTATAAGAACTAAAGGTATTTAATTAGTTACTATTTAAGTAACACTAAATAGTAATTAAATGCAAATAGTGTTAATAAAATAAAATGAATTTAATTAACACATTAATTAAACAATTATAATAAATTATTTAAAGGTCTAATAAGTGATTATCACTTAAGAAAAATAATATTAATTAATTAAATCATTGACCTGAGATAAATTAAACGTCTTATAGGATTAAAGATAGCATATTATAATTATGTGTGCCTTGTGATTGATTTATTTCCTAGATAAATAGAATAAGTAAGTGTATAGATATATAATTATATGTTGTACTAATTGGTAGACCAACATTATCAATGTTAGGTCATTCAAAGAGTATTAATTAAAGCTAGATAGTCGTAGCTCATCAGACAGACAAGTTTCTAACTCAACTTTAGTTATCAATTTCAAAGCATGACTAGTGAATAATTATTATTGGTTAATTCACATCCATAATAATTATTGTTATTCGCAACGCACATAGTGCATTGAATTTCCTGATCTATTACTTGAACTGTGAAAATAATTTTAAAGTTCTTTTATTCATGAACTGTTTATGAGGCTGTGTCTCAGATATTTGTTTTGGCGAGACTAATATTTGTTAAAGCATGAAACGTTATATTCATTATGAGTGAATTTATTATTGGAAGATTTATGCCATTTATTTCGGCTAGATCAACATTGATATTATATATTAAATTCATAGTATTTTTTTGAATTCAATCCAAACCATATTGTTATGGTACCGGACTCATGATGTAAGACTGAGATGAACAAACCCTTAATAAAAAGGGGAACTTTATTGTCGGACATCCGACCACTTGCGCTATTTTTGAGTATTAATGCATAATATAGGGTACTGTGGAGCTGATCACTTCATGTACTTGCAGAGTTATAATAATTGGTTTTTATAACTAACTTATATTCTTGAAGTAATTCAGTTTTATTAACTGATTATTCCTCTGGCAGTTTCTTGATCCTATTTGTGATCACTCAGCATGAAATTTGGAAAATATCACACTTTGTTGAATATTGTTGTAGTATTGATAATTCTTCTTAATCAATTGAATATTATTGGAATCTTTGAAAGAATTTTTACTCTTTCATCCTTGATATGTTATTCAGTATAGAATTCAAGAAAATTCTTGTTATTAAAAATGATTTATTATTCAGCTACTTCGAAATCTTTTGATTATTGTTGAAAGTTTCTATAAAAGTTAAACTCTTATGTTCATAATATATATCCTTTATTGAACGCTTAACTTGCTGAGCAAAACTCGTTGCTCACCCTTGCTTAAATAAAATATTTCAGCTAAAATCGAGGTAGTAAAGGATTCTAATAAGGACAAAGGCAAAAGCAAAGGCGACCGAGAATAGTATCAAGTTGTTTAATGATTATTATATTATAATTTTGCTTAAGTCTTTTGTATTAATAGACATGTAATGTTAAGGTTAGTTAACCTGGGATGACGATAATATAATTATGTTTTAATGTCTATTTTTATTAAGATAATATAATGAATGATATAATTCATGTATGAATGGGTAGTTAGATGTGATATGTATGATGGATCGTGAGCACCAAACTCGAGGTTAGGGAATCCAGATTTTGGGGCGTCACAGATTGGTATCAGAGCTGATAGGTTATAAACCTTATGTGGAGGAAAAGCCTTAGGAATATAACCATAAGAAAGATAGAGAAAAACACATTTAGAGTTCTAAGTGATGGATTGAGAAAATTCATCAATAGTAAAGATGTTGATATTGAGTAGTGACGAATGGTGTTTATTAGTAATGTACTAATTAAGTTGTTTTAAAACTGAGTGTAGGATGTCAGGAGATGATGAGGATTAGAGATATGACAACCCAGATGATTAACGAAAGGTGTGTTAGCAGCTCTGCAGACGCAATGCCATTCCGCTGATGGTGCCAGTCTCAGTAGGTGAGCCGAGTTGAGGAAGTTTTAAGAGATGAAACTATGCGGTAAATCTAGGAACCGATCCATGACGAGTACCCCGAGATTGGAGGCTGAATTGAAGAGGAAGAAGTAGATTCCAAATGAAAGCTTGGATGGTTGGAACTAGAAATAGAGATAAAATGATGGAGGGGAAAATTGGTTAGAGTAGTAATCCGAAGAGGGCCAAGCATCCGTGGAAGTTCTAAGAAACTAGAGGGAATAAGGTGTTTTTCTCCTTAGAGGGAATTATGGAAGGGGGAAAGAGCTATTGCGCGAGTTGAGGTGTTAGAAGAAGAACGAAATGATTCTGAAAGGCACGAGTCGATAGAATGAAGGTTGAGGTGTATTTTGTGTAGTGTAATCGTCCGGAAGATTGTAAGTAAGAAGAAGAAAGAAGAAGAAGGTGTTAATCAATAATAAAAGGAAAATGGAACAACGACAGTCACAAAAAAAAACTCAGGGGAATTTCACAGTCCAAAGAAAGAAGAAACAAGCATGTTGTCAAGTGTTGGAAAAAGAACCATTTGGGGAATGTATGAAAGGGTAAGAATGTTGTGCTACACATTGTGGTCAACAAGGGACATATTTCAAACCATAATTGTTCCACAATCCTAAAGGATAAGGGGGATGTTTTTCATATGGTGGTGAAAGGGTTCATCGGTTTTTTAAAAATTTATCCTAAGAAGAAGACAGTGGGAAGTGGAAGTGGACGAAAGGAAGATTAAGTATGAAAGATAGAAACCTTTTGGAGTAAGATAATATTGTTAGTAAGATAGTATCGGAGATGGACAAGTAGGGTATAATGTAAATATATGTCTATAGTAAAGTAATCCTCGCTTTTGAATGCAGTATCAAAATAATTTTTTTGTAAGATCTTAACTTTTTGATATAAAGTTGTAGCAATGAATCCTGACCTTTTTGTTCGCCAAAGGTGATAGTAAAAATGTTTGTAAGCAATTATTGTATGACCGAAAAGTACTTATGTACTATTTAAAAGGAATTATGTATTGTAACTGCAGTGATATGTAATATATGTTTTAATTTAAGGGCAATAAATTCTAGAGGGGGTAAAGAGAATTAGTAAGTGGTGTGATTTCAAGCAAGCTTTGAATTTGTGAATTCAGCAAGTTGAATTCGTCAATCCTATGGCAAGTTGAATTGGTTGTAAATTTTTTTAAAAAAAGAAAATTTATGTTAATTTTTTTTTCCTTGTACATACCACTAATAAAAGGTAGGCATAAAGGTGTTGTAAAAGACATGAAGTTTTTAAATGAATTAAAGTTTTGTTTTAAACAACATGACAATGCCACTAGATAGACCAGCAGAATACGGCCAAGAAGAGGGGAGACAACGGTCACCGAAGGGTAGATGAATTCAATAATAATGAAGGAAGGTCAAGCGAGACCCGATGGCAGGAAACTTTGAGTTAACATTTTTAGCAGAGGCTTGTAGGAGGAATAGAGCACCCAATTGCATGAAAATGCTGCTGCCAGGGGAAATCATATGTATTGGCAAAAACTTCAAAAGACTTCACGGACGGCAGTAGAGACCCAGTGCCAGAGTATAAGGGAACAACAAAAATCCTAATAGAAGCTCTCAGACATGGAATAACAAGAATAGAAATAGAAAGGAAAGTATTCGTGTTATCCGCTAGAGTAGCAGAGGAGCAACAAGACCCGTCTTTGCTACACCTATTTGAGCGAAGGGGGGAGGGCAAAAGTACTGGTGGGACGAACAACCCAGAATAGAGCATGGAAATAGCTGGGGGGTGGGTAGACCATGGAACCAAAAGGTTTCAAAGAATTATTTAACAGAGAATTACTTCTCGCCGGAAGTATGCAACCAAGCAAGGGATGGAGGTTTTAAATTCCTAGAAGCTTGAAACTAAGAAAGAATATGTCGGTTTCTTGAATATGCCCGCCAAATCCAAGTTTAATGAGTCCAGCTAGATTCGCTCCACCACATCAAGTGGACACTGAAGCACGAAAGGATGCGAAGGTTTGTAGAACGGTATTGATGCCAGGAATATTTAGCAAAGGTGTAGCAGAGTGGCTATAGACTTAATAACATTTTTTGTCTCTATTAGAAAAAGCAAGCATCATCACCGAGGAAGTGGGAAGTGAAAGCCCGTATCATGGTACGCATCATCAGGAGAAGAAGAAAAAAGGACAAAATGAAGGCAATTTGGTAGCAGTGGAGGGTGATGTAACTGTCCAACAAGCGTAAATGGAAAACAATAAACACCCAATCGGGGGGAAAGGAAACAAATCAGGAGAAGGAAGGAAGAAAAGGTGAAGCCGGTGTGCAGTTTGTGAGTGAAAGGTCCAATAATAATCTAAGGTGGGGGTTGAATAGATTTATTTACCGTTGTTAAAATTTTTATCTAAGGCCTTTTTTGGATTTTTAGGCATGATTAATTTGGTAATAGACAGAGATTAAATGAAACGATAGTGAAAATTCAATCATTATCAATGCACATAGATTTTTATCTGGTTCACAACATACATCCCGGGTTGGGTATGTTGCTTACGTCCCAATCTCAAGCTCCTCTCCAGGACTTGAGATCCTATTTACTAAATCGAGTAATAAAATACTCGCTTCCAACAGGCGGAGTAAGCCTTTACAAATGTGTTTATAGACAAACTTACACCATTATTACCTCAACTAACTATCCTTAAAGACAAACAAGGCTCCCTGCTTCTTCCTCAACCTTAGTTGTTCCTTTCTTTTGAGTTCAGTTCTACTTGTATGATCTGATCTTTAAAAAAAACTACTCGCCTTATTTCCTCAACCCTCACACAGTACACTAGAGACCACAAACTTTCCCAGCTGACCTCGACTCTTAAGGACTCTGGTCTTGCCTTGGGTCCAAAAAATTGCACTATCTTTCTACACAGGTACATAAAAATCAAAACTAAACTCTACTTTTTCCCTTTACAAATGATTGAAAGAGGTATGCTTCTTGAATAGAGCAGATAGCATTATTACAATGATCAAATAATTATACTAAAAGTTCAATGGACTTAATTATACTATGTGAATCTGTGCTTCTATGTAAGCAGATATATAATTTTAAAGTTACGTTTATAAAGAATTATTTTATTCTTTATAATAAAGATAATGTTGTTTTCTATTGGATTTTAAACAGATTATATCAGTTTGATCAACTTTTATGAAGTGCAAACAAGTATTTTATGAATATGAGTTTAAGGGGGAGGTTCAAATACTTGGATAATCGACAAATATCATAGTATAATACAATGAATCAGTTAAGCAATACTAGGACTATAAACAAAATCAATTTGGTTTCAACTCAAAGGATATATATAATAGTATAAAAAATTCAATCTATGATGTGAATACGTTAAATAAGGCCACTTAGGACTTTTTAGGCGCTCGTTCAGCTAATAATCCCTCACTTAAGAGGAATATCTCCGCTTATAAGTCCTCGGTGTCTAAGTTACTGACCAAATTTATAGTTTCACAACTGATATATAGTGATATATATAATATATATATATATATATTATAGTATATATATACTAATTCGATAGATAGGCCAACCCTTAAGACTATTGAGTTCTCGTTTGGCTAATTCCCCTCACTTAAGAGGGAAATATCTCTGCTAATAGTCTCAGGTTGTTTAAGGTATCTGACTCTGTACATACTTTACGGTTATTTAAAAATATAAATTACAATACTAACCGTTAAATTGTCAGTAAAAAAGGCGCACTTAGTGCCACTTGTGAGCGCTCGTTCGGCTAAATTCCCTCACTTAAGAAGAATATCTCCGCTATAAAAGTCACGGTGTGTCCTAAGGTACATGACTATTTTATGTGATATAATAGAAATAAATATAGATATATATAAATGTGTAAAGTAATTTATATTCGTATATCTAATAAATATAGACAAGTATGAGATACCATTCAAAATAAAACAATTAGGAATAGACTTCTCGAAATACTTTGAACCCAAATTTTTCTCTTGTGCAAATAAATTCAGAACCTTTGAGTAGAAGAGAGACAGCTTCTTTTTTAGAGAGAGTATATGTAGGCAAGGGAGAGTAAGCTTTTCTTTGATTTGTAAATTAGGTTAAGTTTGGAAATGGAAAGTGAAAGCTTCCTATTTATAGAATTATCTGTAGCTGAGGGCAAATAAGTAATATTTAGAAAGTTATTTTTAAAAAAAATCAATGGCTCAGAATCACTTTGATTTAAAAGGAAGGTTCGGATGAAATAAAAGTCACCCGGATTTTGTTATGGGTCGTAAGCCTGACACATATTTTAATATGATAGGCCCAATATCATGATTTTCCATAAGCACGTAGCTTTTTTTGTCTAAAAATCTTGACTATCCTTAGCTTATTCATTCGGATTTGAGTATTAAAAAAAAAGTCCACCAAAACCTTTTTATTTTCCTGTGGCCCCACTTTATATATTAGCAGGAAACGAGTCAACAAAAGCAAGGAAGGACAATAACCCTTAATTTAATTAAGTTCGCGGGCCCCCACATAAAAAATTCATATCAATCAAGATATGTTTTGGTAGAACATTCCAAAAACATTCAGCAATACACACATGTACATGGCATAATATATATGTACGGAATACATTAACTAATTTATTATATATATAAAATTATAATATATATATTTAATATATTGCGTTTTACTTTTTAAAGATGGACTTTTGTAGAATTTAGAATGAGAAAAAATCATTTAAACGAAATAGGAGTTCTCCTTTGCCTTAGGAAATAATTAATATATGAATTTAAAAAAATTGATTTTTTTGCTTTTAACACTTGGATATTTAAATTATCAAGGTCCAAGAAAAATGAAAACCTCAATTTTGAGATGAAAAATATTTTTGGTCAAAAATAGGTATAATTCAAAATTCAATTATATAAAAATCCTATGGAGAGGATTCTTACCCTTTAATTTTATCCTGTATTTATAAATTTATTGTTATCATCAAAATAAAACCAAAAGATGGGGAGATCCTATCCAATCTCCTCCATTTTGATTGATGGACAATAACTACAAATATTTATCCGTTGAAAGACTCCCCCTCAGGAGATGAGCGATAGTTTTCAAAAATTTAAATTTTGAACTTCTTCTAATACAGCTTAGTATGGGAGCATTATTGATTATAACATGATATTATAACAGGATTCATAGCAGTTCATTGGCAGTATATAAATAATTTCATGATAATATTTTTGGTCTTCTCCCCCTTTGCGTCAGCATAAAAAAGTGGGCAAAAGAATATTATATGTTGCATAGGGATGCCTGCAAAAAAAAGTTAGACTTTTTTGACAAACAGTTCTAGCCTGCAAAAAACTGAAAAAAAGTTAAAAAAAATTAGTAATGTAATTAGTTTTTACAAAGGTTAGATCACCCCAAAAAAAAATAGTTAGTATTATATAAGTTTAACAATCTTCAACCCAAATAGGTTAGGAAAAGTTAGAAATCTCCCTTAAACTTATAGGAGGAAAGATAGCAATCCTAAGTTAGGAATAAGTTCTTCAGGAAGAGACTCGGGTCCAGTGGGTTGGGAAGAGCTTGAACTTGTAGACGCTCCCCCAAATTCGGGGTCTCCCAAAACTACCCGGATCTGTCTATCACGATTCAATACAAAACATTCAACCTCCTAACAAACATATTGATGTAACTAAAAATGCGGAATATAATTAAACATTCGTTGTTCATCCTCTACAAAGGTGTTACGTAGTTGTTCCGTGCCCCAGAAAAAAATTACGATAACCTTACAAAAACACTTAACACAAATCCATACCCTAAAATAAATGTCAAGGGTATTAAATTACATATTCAACAGTAATTAACTACTAACACATAAATTTTAAAAATCTGCTATCATGGAGTTCTATCACTTCACTCTTTTCCTTCCCCTTGTTCTTCCCCGACGTCTCGGGTTTGGCTTGCAATGGAAAGTCTATGAATATAAAGCAAGGATAGCAGCAACGAGTTTGCCTCCAGCAAGTTTTTTAAAAATACAACAACAAGGATATATCATGAATGAAAGGGATATAGGGAAAGAGATCTTCAACATAATAAAATTATCAGATAGCCAATAGCTAAATAAATTGCTTTTTAGAATAAGTTGATAGTTCAAATAGACTTTTGAACAATAAAACTTCCAAAGGAGTCAATAGCTAGTTGGACCCTTGCTGGTTACTGGCTACCAGATATAAGTACTTGAGGGGATCAGCCCGTCGGGGCGTACGCTATGTGTAATGGCATAACATTTAACTCTGCTATTTGTACCTTAGTATACGGTACCTGGGTACTAGCCTCTATAATAAAAGGGTGGGTGTTCATTTCAGTCTTAAAAATCCTTACCTTTGATTGGTTCGGATTAGCTTTTATAAAATTACTCCACATACTCGCCTGAGGCTCCGAACAACAGGGTTCTGACTTAATGGTTCGGTTGAATTTTCGGAACTTTAAACAAGTGTACGAATTCCAAATATGCATCGAATGCGTATTGTCAATAATATCATGGAATGTGGACTAATTTCAAAAGTAATTAGACCACTTAAAGCATGCTTGGGAATGACGATTCAAGACTTAGAGAATAACTTGCTAGTAATAGTAATGTATACCTTTTGCACTGAGATTAAAATAATGCATAAGGTGTTAGAAAGCTTGTTTCAATGTAAAAGTTGAGTAAGATAGGAACTTATGCATTTCCAATAACATACTGAAAGAAATGAAGTTAGGGAACTTTGCCTGTTTGCTCAGCTACAGATAAAATTTTGAGCTTTAATTAATTGATCTTGAGTGAACCCTAATCCATGTGGGATAAAGTCGGACTATAATCAATTAATATGGGCATCCATGGTTATAATATTGGCACACCTTACTTATACCATTTACTTAGCAGGTAAAAAATTCACCATCTACATTTAATTACTATTTAACATTAGCTAAACAAAAAATTAATTAATAATTCTTTAGCTATTAAAATGATGGTAGGTAAATCATGATTACTATTTCTTCGATTTACTCAGATTTTATTCACCATTTATCTGTCTCTAAATATGGGAATTTAATTTAATCCTTATTTAGTATTTATAAAATTAAATAATAAATTTATTCCATGGTTTAATAGCAACTAAATAATTGTCTGTTCAACATTATTTACTTTTATTGCCGCTTAATTACTATTTACCTTTGGGGTAATTGGAGTAATTATTAACCGTGTTCCTTATTCAACTTTAATTAAATACTTAATTGTATTAATTCCTCACACACATAATTATTATTTAATATTAATTTTAACAATCCTTAAGAATTTTATTATCTTTATTTATTAAGGCCAAAAGTAAATAATCAACTTATTAATCCCCCTCATACTTAATCATTATTTCTTAAATGATTAAGTAATTATTAACCATATTAGCTTTATTCATACCCAATTAATTATTAGTTAATAATTAGATATTATCTTTATTTATTATTATTAAAATAATAATAAATATTTTGTTTCTATTATTTAATTATCCTTATTTATATATTTATTGATAAATAATAAATAATTAATTTACTCATTTTTTCATATTTAATTATTATTTCTATCGATCAAACAATAATTTAAATATTTATTATCTTTATTTTATTTATATATGGATAAATATTAAATAATTATTATTAAACCTCGTTTCATAATTAATTATTATTTAATATTAATTAAAATAATATTTATAACATTTTCTTATACTTAATTATTATTTATATATTAATTAAATATTTATTTATTATTTAGTGATAAATAGTAAATGATTAATTTACCAATTTATTCATATTTAATTAGTATTTTTTAATCAAATAAAATTAACTATTTATTTATCTTTTATTTATTATTTATTGATTCAATAATAAATAATTAATTATTAATTTTATTTATTAGTTATTGTAACCAATCAGTTTTGCAAAAGCTTTATTAACCTCAAATTTAGTTACCCAATAATTAAGCCAATACCTGTATAGTAGATTAACAATTTGACAACAATAATTAGACTCCATTCACTAATTATTTTTGTTTAAATAAGCAAATGAAACTACAAAACCAATTTGGAAAATAACTAAATTATTGCCTTAATACCACTAAACATCACAGAGTTCCTGCAATATCATTTCAAGCCAACTGACAGTTTTGTTCAACATAGTAAGGGGAATACTGATCCCAGTATACAGTATGGTTAAATTCACCAACTCTTACACAAGCAAAAAACAGGGTTACCAATCAATACCTTAAAGAAATCTAACAGTTTGGTCCTTATTGGCATTACATCAAACACCTTGTGGGCATACTAAGGTCGACGCTAAGCCTAAATCCTGCATAAAATTCCTACTGGGCGAACCCTGAGATTCACTTAAACACCAAGTATTCCCATTCAAAAGACAATTTAATACAGTCCAACAAGAACAACCCAATACAGATTTCCCAAATTAAAACCAGACAACATCCAAACAGTAATTCAATACCAGATTCAACCTCACAATTACAGTTATTGTGAAATCAACCAAGAACAATCCTAATACAATAATCACTGGCTACTAACCAGAGAAGGAAAAATACTTAAAATCTAAATCACAAAAACTGTTATTAGCAGTTTACATGCTTTTTATACCTTGAACTGAATCGAATGGCAATCCTTCTTCTTTTTCCACAATAATCAATGAACCCAGACATTCACCTCCTGTTCAGCTCCACGTCTGACCTCCCCTGTTATTCTCCTCTCTGCGACTGGTTTCTCTCTTTCTAATTTGGATACTCACAAAGCTCGGTAGCTGGGCTAGGGTTTGGACGCCCAAATTTATAGGAGATTACATGCCCACATATTGTCGGTTAATACACTAATTGGAACGAGATCAATACCCATAGGTTAGAGAAGGGTAGGCGAGCGGCTGTCGGCATCAAGTCCTATCCGAGCCCTGCTAAGCTACGGTCGGCGGACCCTCGAGCCGCGCGGTTCCCGTCAGGTCCGCTCGCTTGGCGTTAAAATTCCCTTGGTCCGGACCGGTTGAGTGCTCGGTCACACAAGCCCTTGCATGATCAGTCCACACTCGAACTCTGAACACTCCTCTGGTCGCTGATGGTTCCTTTCCAGTACGAGCCGGCTGGTCGTTATCCCCTGTCACGCCCCAATCCCTCAGCCTTCACCCGTCCATCCGATTGACTTGAGGGTTTGTTCTAGGGCTTAGGAACTTCCTCTTTCGATCGGTTTATCCCCAAGTAAGCTTCTGTTTGCCTAAAATCAGGATAGGAACGGATCCAACCCGTTGCCCTTGTCCCACCCGATGTTGGGCCCAGCAGGAGGAAATGAAAAGAAATTGGGTCGGCCCCAAATAGAAAATAAAAGGAACTTGGGTTGAGGTCCCAACTAGTAACGGTAAGGATTTGTGGTCGGCCCAATTGATTTGACCAGCCCACTCGGTTGGACCCACAAACAGGAATATAAAAAAGGAATTTGGCCCAATAAAAGAAGGAAATGAGTACAGCTAGGCCAAAAGGGAAAAATGGTGTCAACTTAGTCTAATTAAAGAAAAAAATGACACACTAGATTAATGCCCTTAGGTTTCTAATATTTAAATTAAATAACTAATCCAATGAATTAATTATTCAAAATATTTATTTTATATCATAATTCTTTATTCGGACTTATTTAATCCGCTAATGATAAAATTATTTATTTATTTATCCTAATTTTTTTGCCAATCAAATGCTAGGGTTAACTCATTAATTTATTCAACCTATTAGTGAGTCCCCCTTTAAGGTTAAGGAAAATTATTGGACCACGTATTTAATATAATTAAATAAAAAATACCCACATGGATCCAATTAAATTCGTAAAGAATATATATAAATGGGATTTTATTTATTCAATTAAATTTGATACAATGTTTAAGAATTCCTGGGACATTACATCCTCTCTCCCTTATAAAAATTTCCGTCCTCGGAATTTCAATCTAAAGGGTTACTTAAAATAATTGAGGGTGATTTGCTCTCATCTTCTCTTCGAGTTCCCACGTCGTAGCTTCTTACACAGCGTGGTTTTCTCCAAAGAACTTTAACAGAGTGATTGATTTTATTCCTCGAGTTTCTGTTCTTTTCTATCCAGTTATTTGAACAGGAAAATTCCTCATATGATAAGTCCTTCTCGACTTGAATTGGATCATAGGAAATGACTGTGCTTTTGTAGTCTGGCTTATATAGACGTAACCACCGATACAAGAAACACGTTTTGTGAATGTGCTCAAGTTCAGGTGGTTAGTGCTACCTCGTACGCCACTGTCACCTATTCTCCTTAATATTTCAAAAGGTTCCTGATGAACCTAGGACTCAATTTGACCTTCTTCCCAAAACGGATCTTCCCTTTCCTGTGTGTAGATACCTTCAGAAACACAAAGCTACCAACTTCAAAGTCTCGTTTTTCTGACGGATGTAAGTCGGCTTACTTCTGACGATCTTGAGCTGCTACTATACCGCTGTCTTATTACTTTAATGATTTCCACGGTTTGTTGTACCAGTTCTGCGGTCCCAACAATCTCCTGTTCACTAACTTCATCCCAACACAACGGCGTTCGACACTTCTCCTTTCATATAACGCTTCATACTGGGGTGGCATACCAATGCTTGCGTTGATAACTATTGTTGTAAGCGAAACTATACCAAGGCAAAGTGATCGTCACAGCTGCCCCCTAAATCCATCACAAAAACTGCCCGGAGCATGTCCTCTAGGGTCTGAATTGTTCGCTCTCTCCTGACCATCAGTCTGAGGATTGGTACGCGTTACTCATTCTCAACTGTGTGGGGGGGGGTCCCAGTCTCTCCTGTAGACTTCTCCAAAAAAATTTGACGTAACAGCGAGGATCTCTTGTCAGACACAATAGATACCGGCACTCCATGTCGCGATTACTATCTCTTTCAAGTAAAGTTTCGCCAACTGCTCCAATTTGTACCCCCCACATGATCTTGATCGGTTAGGAAAATGGGCAGGACTGGGTCAAACGATTTACGATTACCAAGATTGCGTTCTAGACCCTTCTGTGTTGTCGGAAAGTCCTACCAAAAAATTCATTGTGATGTGCTCCCACTTCCACTCGGGGAATCTCTCTAAAGGTATGCTACAATCGGCTCGGCCTGACGCTGGTGCTCGCCCTTAACCCTCTGGCATGTTAAACACGGCCTGTCGTATTCTGCAAACTTCTCCCTTCAAATGCGGCCACCAATAATGCTGTCGAAAGATCTTGATACATTTTGGTACTACCGGGGTTTTGTGTACCGTAAATCTCGTATTATGGGCCTCCTGCAATATATCTTCCCTTAGGTCTGGTACGGTACGGTATCCAGATACTTCCATCGAATCTCAGAAATCCTGTGATGTCAACCTTGTACTTCATTATTTTTCCCTCCGATCGGATTGCTTCTTATTGTCAATGCCATTCTTCATTCAAATTCTTGAGCCTCCTTTATCTTTTCCAGTAAGGAGTCGGACCTGCTGTTACGGTACACAATTTTTCTTCCGTCTCCATCGGATACTTAAACCCTCCAGTTCCAGGCGTTCCAAAGTCCTTTATCAATTCCTCTTGAAACTGTCAACTGCCTCTTTTTCACCTTGCCTTTTCTACTTAAAGCATCAAGCCACTACATTTGCTTTTGCCCGGATGGTACTGAATCTCACAGTGTTAGTCTTTGTTCAATTCTAACCATCGGTGTTGCCACTCATGTTTCAGCCGCCCCCTTTTGAGTGAAAAGATATATTTCAGACTTTTATGATCTGTATATTTCTTGCACTTCTCAACCGTTATAGGTAGTGCCTCCAAATCGTCAAGGCGGAAAGAAACTACCGCTGCTAAATCCAAGTCATGGAGTCGGGTAAACCTTTCTCATTAGTCCTTTCAGTTGACGTGATGCGTACGCCACGACCTTACCGTGCTGCATCAGCAACACAGGCAAGACCTATTGTGTGACGCATCGCTTATACACTACGAAATCCCAGTGTTGTCGGGGTAAGGTCAACACCGGTGCTTGGCTGGTTCTCTTTTTCAGGCTCCATGAAACTTTCCTCACATTTCTCCGACCAAACGAACTTAACTGTTTTCTGGGTAGAGGTTTGGTCAACGGCGATGCTATCTTTGAAAAATCTTGTTTGAACCTTCGATAGTAATCCCGCTTAATCCCAAGAAAACTCCGGATCTCTGTTGGCGTCTTCGGTTGACTCCCAATTGATAACTGCTTCTACTTTTGCTGGGTCCCACCGAAACACCATTTTTGTCGATGACGTGACCCAGAAATTGTACCCTCTGCAACCAAAACTCACACTTAGAAAACTTTGCATACAACTTCTCCTTCCTGAGAGCTTCCAATACAATCTTCAAATGTTTTCAGCTATGTTCCTCCTCTGTCTCCGGAATACACTAAGATCGTCATCGATGAATACGACTACGAACTTGTCCAAGTACTGCTTTGAACACTCTGTTCATCATATCCATGAATGCTGCTGGTGCATTTGTTTTATCCACAATGACATTACCAGAAACTCGAAGTGCCCATAACGAGTATAGTCCTGAATGCAGTCTTCGGGATATCCTCCTGCCTCACCTTTCAGCTGATGATAGCCTGTTCTTAGGTAGCTTTTTGAAAAGTACTTTGCTCCCTTAATGATGATTCAAATAGATCATCAATCCTAGGAAGCGGATACCTATTCTTAAATCGTTAACTTTGTTCAACTCCCGGTAGTCGATACAAAGTCGCATAGAACCGTCTTTCTTCTTTACAAACAAGAATTGGCGCTCCCCACGGGGACACGTTCGGTCTGATATAACTCTTGTCTAGCAGTTCCTGCAGAGTTGCACCATCAACTCTTTCATTTCTACAGGTGCCATCTGATATGGCGGTCAGGCTTCGATATTTGTGCTGCACTGGTTTCAGGTACCAAATCGAGCACGAACTCAATTTCCCTATCCTGGCTGGCAAGTCCAGGGAGCTCTTCGGGGAAGACATCAGCGAAATCCCTCACGATTGTTATTTGACTCATCTCATCCCTGGGACCTGACGAGTATCAATTACATGTGTCAGATAACACACGCAACCTTTCTTAAGCATTTTCTTGTTTGCATCATAGTCAGACAAACAAGATTGTCTTGGTGACTTACTACGCGTAAAATACCACCTTCGACTTATTAGGAGTCCTCAGGTGTACACATTTCTTCTTACAGTCAATAACTGCTCCATGAATTGATAGCCAATCCAATTCCCAGTATTACGATCAAACTCTTCCTATAGTCGAATTGGTATTAAATCCACATTGAGCTTAAAATTCCTCGCAATTCAGCACTACAATTCCTATGAATGCATTCTACGGGGATAATTTCCCTTTGTTTGAACTTCTACGTTCATAGGGTGTTCTAAACTTTTCACGAGGTAAATTTAACTGACTAGCAAAGTTCTTCGGAAACAAAAGGAGCAGGTAGCACCCGAAGTCGAATAACACATATGCAGTTATATATCATTGTTGATTGGGATGAATACCTGACACCACGTCTTTGGATTTCCATGGCATCCTGAACAGTCATGCTTGAACGTGCGGCTGTTGTTGGCCTGTTGGCTTGGACTGGCTGGTGCCCCGTAGTTCAATCGGTTGTGAATTCCCGCTGTTGTTGTATTAGCTCTTGTTGCCACTCCCGACGTCACCCTTCCTCCTCGGACAGTCCTTAATCTGTCGTGGTCGGGTGTGCTCCACAACGAGAAAACCATCCTCCTTTCTGTTTGTTTCGGACCACTAGGGAGCCATGTGCCCTCCGGTTTGTCCACACCGTGTAACAAACACTTTTCCCTTTCATGCATTCACCAGTGTGGTTCTTCCCACAATTGCTGCACCTGTAGTTTTCTTCCAGCCTCCCCTCCAGATGGTATCTCAGGATTTATTGCTCCCGAACGATTGGCT